>CAKNYM010051408.1:59492-71739 GCA_932195095.1 Andricus curvator | reverse complement strand
TTCGTAATGCATCTACAATATTTACATTTAAAAGCATGTTCTCTGAACTTCTAAAATCGTTGGATACACCTCTATTTAGTATAACACTATGGTCATAGCCCATATCCTTCTATTTTTCTATTTATCATCTATTTTTCTATTTATTTTCTATTTTTTATTTTTTTTCTGGAGTTTTTTATGCTGCGATTACTTTTAACTTAAGGTTAAAAATACTTGGAGTGCCTTATTAATATGATTTGTATTTATAGTTAAGGAATTTAATGTATTACATAGTTACATGAACCTATTACTTTACCTATTCAAGTCTTTAAATGTACACCTTTATATTAACCAGTATGTACATTAGTGTATATATGTGTATATTCTGCGAATGATATGTATACTGTGTTCAGCTCTCAAAGGTGCTTTTTAGCCCTGTGAGCTTTTTCTCTGAATAAAAAAAAAATTAATTATTAACAATTTAAACAATTTTCATACAAAATTCAGAATTTGGCTATTTTTCAACGAATAGGCTCAATGTTTTGCAGAATTAACCAAGAATATCTTTCCGATGACTTTTTCTATGATGCTTTGCAAATTTACAATAATTATTAATTATTTGAACAAATTAAGAGTTCAGCCATTTTTCAATGAATGGGCTCAGTATGTTTACGGGATCACCAAGAATGTATTTCCAATAACTCTTTTCTACGGTACTTTGCAAATTTACAATAATTACTATTTATTCAAACAATTTTTATGAACATATTCAGAGTTTGGCTTTTTTTCAAGGAGCAGGCTCAGTTTTAACAGAATTAAATAAGAATATATTTCAGATGCCTTTTTTCTGTATTGTTTTGCAAATTTATAAGATTTATTAATTATTTGAACAATTTTCATTACAAAATTAAGAGTTTGGCTATTTCTAAAAGAATAGGCCCAATTTGTTTCCAGAATGAACAAAGAATGTATTTTCAATAACTATTTTCTACGATACTTTGCACTTTCACAATAATTATTCATTATTTAAATATTTTTCATAAACATATTCAGAGTTTGGGTATTTTTCAAGGAATAGACACAATTTGTTTACGGAGTCAACTAAGTTTGTCTTTCCGATGACTCTACTATGTTTTGTAAATTTACAAGAATTATTAATTATTCAAAAAACTTTCTTAAAAAAATCAGAATTTCGCTACTTTTCAACGAATAGGCTGAATTTTGTACAGAATTAACTAAGAATATCTTTCCGATGACTTCATTATGCTCTTCAAATTTCCAAGATTTATTAATTATTTAAAATATTTTTATGAGCAAATTAAGAGTTTGGCAATTTGTCGAAGAAACCCTCCCGTCAAACATTCTGCTCGACATTAATTGAAACCGAGGTTAAAACGCAGCGAATACACAAATCGGTCGTATACGTCGCAGATGGTCATCCATCCGAGTGCTATGCACGCTCGAAATGGCTTGACATCTGGACTCTTCTCGAGTCGAGATCATTTACTGTGTATTTCTATGAAAATTTGTACGCGCCGACATTTTATAGGTTTTTTCCCCGAAGTTGCATGAAAATGTATAGAGTTGCACAATCATTTTTAATGCATCGTGAGAGGGTATCCATGCGAAACCGTGTACAAATCAAAATTATTGAAGTAAAAATTAATGTAATGGTATGTTATTGAACTTCATTTCCAAACAAAATAATTACATGCAAATAAATTGGTCGCGCGTGGTGCGCGCGTATAAGTCTCTAGTCAATATTAAATGAACTGCCATCGAAAAACACAGTTTTTCACTATTCTCACGTCAAAACTTGACGGTTTGAGATTCAAAACACTGTAGTGGGACTCCGATGTCTGAACTCGATCGAACCTCTCTTTCTACCATGTGAGATAGACAACGAGGTGCGATCGAATTCGAAACGATGCTTTCGAGTTCATACTCTCTCTGTCTAGCCAATACTTCTTCTTCTACTTTGTTTTCTTTGTCGAATACCCCTGTTGAGTAGCTACGACAGCGCCACCAATTGGGAACTATTCAGAAGAAATTTGATTTTCAATTAAATATTAACAAGAAATCTTATATTAAATAATAATTGTAAACCATAGTATAACATTTTTGATTAAAATGAATTAATATTCACTGCTCAACTTTTATTTTATTTATAAAAATCTAACAAAATGCAAGTATTAATTAATATAGTGGCCACTGGCTTCTACTACTGTTGCCGAACGCTCAGGCAATTGATGGATTCCATAGCGAAAGAAGGATCTTTTCACGCTATAAAGTCATTCACCATTTTTTGCACTTCAGCTTCAATTTTAATTTGGTGCTCAGCTGTTTTGTAACTAGCGAAGAAGGTGGCAATTTGACGGGGCAATGTCTGAAGTATAAGCTGGATGCGGACAAATTTCTCATTTCAATTCTTCTATGGTTTGACGGACCACGTAACTTCTATGTGGCCCAGCGTTGTCGTGCTGTACTGGTCTTTGTACATGCCCAGAATATCATGTCTTCTTTTGGATTTTTTATACCCAGCGGTTCAATTTAAAAGAGTAACACTGGCGAACGTTACTCTTTTCAACTGAACCGTTTGGCATGGACAAAGACCAGTACAGCACGACAACGCTAGGCCACATGGAAGTTCCGTGGTCCGACAAACCATAGAAGAATTAAAATGAGAAATTCTTCCGCATCCGGCTTACTGTCCACACATTGCCCTGTCCGATTACCACCTTTTTCGCTCGTTACAAAACCGCTTAGCTGAGCACCAAATTAAAGTTGAAGCTGAAGTGCGAGAAATGGTGGATGAGTTTATAGCGTCAAAGGATCAAGCTTCCTTTCGCCATGGAGTCCATCAATTATCCGAGCGTTCGCGAGCAGTAGTAGAAGCCAGTGGCCACTATATTAATTAATACTTGCATTTTGTTAGATTTTTATAAATAAAAAAAAAGTTGCTTGGGTCGAACTTATTTGTACACCTAATATATCAGGGGGCCCTATCTCAGAGTTTCACTGTACTTAAAGAATAAGTCAATAAATTTATAAATGTTCTTAAGCAATTTTAATTGAAAAATATTAAAAATTGAACGATAAAATTTTGTTCAATTTTATTTATATTTTTAATAATTTAATTTTTTTAATGCAGTTTCAAATAGTTTAGTTTTGGATATTTGATTTATAATTCCTCATTTTAAATGAACAGTCAAATATTGCTAAATATTTAAAAAATGTTCTTTTTTTAATTACAAAATTTTCAAATTGAATGGGGTAAAAAATGAATATTGATACCCTCTGAGTTTATTTATAATTATAAATTATACTCAGACAACATCCAAAATTCGTCTCTCTTTCGTTGACTGGGCATTCTAATCTCAGCTGTCAGAAGACTTGTTGCGATTCGTTCCTCGCTTGTAGACTTTTACGTGGCGAACGCGCAACAGTCGCACGAAGCCCCCTCCCAGCGACATCGGCAACACTATCCTCGCTAGTAAACCCCCACTCGCCTGTGTCACGAGTGGTGCGCCGCCGTCGAAGCGAAGTCTATAAAAGGACGTACCGCGAGACCAAGAAAAGCAGGTCACCCCGGGCTTCATCCCGAGCCACATTGCTTCTTCGCTGTAACCCTTGCCCGAGCGAAGAACACCCAAATCCCACGTCTAACAAAACGCCTCCATCACCATTCTCAAAACTGGAAGACTCATCCCACTCACTGCTTACCCCTGGGTACCCGATCCGAACTGGCAATACCCACCCGTCTAGAATAGACGCGAAATCTCAATGTAAATATTTTTAGCAATACACCTACCACTTCAATTTTAAAATCACTTTGCTTTTCCTTTTGTAAATTAGTTTCCCTCTCCCAGTTATTTTAATACTTCTGAGTCAGTCTCAATCCACAAGCTGACCTCAATATTTTAGACTGAAACAACATTTGAATAGGATTTGAAATTGAATAAAAACTTTTAATTGTGAATCTATTATTTTGAAGTTAATTTAAAATTGAGAATAGTTTATAATGTTTCAAGCGGACGTTTACATTTGTTTAACTACTAAGGTTTGTGATTTGAAATAGTTCAATTTTTAATTTTAAAGTCTTTAAATTGTTCCATTTTGAACAGATTGAGATTCGTCTTGTAAAATCAATAATTGTTTAATTTTTAATACTCGAACTACAGTTCAATTCTAAAAATCACGCATTAAGTTATATTTATAGTTGAAGTACTTAAAACTTTTTTCTATCAAAAAGTTTCAATTTTAAACGCTTTTAATTTTCAATTGCTTAAGACTTAGAAGCTACATTTTGAAATTCTATAAATTGAAAATGTACGCTTGAAAATGAAGAACTAAAATAGCAAATTTTGAAGTGAAAGATTTCAAAATTACGCTCTGTAGACTGAATCATTTCAGAATTAAAAAGTTAACAATTAAACCTAAAATTGAACAAAGTTTAAATCGACCTTTTTTTCAATAGGATTATATCGTGTCATATGAAATTGGCGATATTTCAAGTGATTGGATGAATTGTTCTTCTAAAAATTTGTGAAATTCTCGGTAGACAAATGAATTTACTGTCTTTCCCCGGTTTTTCCGGTCTCCAAAAATTTCCGGTCATTTTCCAGTCCACCGGCCACCCTCTGTTTGCTTAGGAGTGGCATTTTTGTAAAATTGAAAGCTTCCTAATCAAAATTGTTCAATTTTGTATGGCTTTAAGGTTGATGAACATTTAAATTTTACATGTTTCACGTTTAGAGATTGTATACTTTTCGTAGACATTTCGAGGTTTTAGGCCGTCGGCCGACTGTCTAGGCATTCTGCCGACTGCCGCGATAGCGTCCAGAAGAATTTGGGACGAAATCTTTACCTTGCGTCCAAGTGCCTGATTTATTTAGGCATTCAGACGTATACTCAGCCATTCTGGTTAAAGTCAGACGCGTTTTAGGCAATTAGAAGAAATCAACCATAGAGTATTAAAGCACTCGTTAAACGGCTATCTAGCAGTTTATTTTTATTTTGATGTTCAGCGAATGAATGAAATCATACGCCGAATAAGAAGGCAAACCGGCCGGGAGTACCTATCTTCATATATCGCCTTCCCTTTGCATTATGCACAGAGAAAACTTTTACATATTCTCACGCTTGATCTTTACACCATAATTTCTAATAGTGTACTAAACATGATAATTTTTTGAAAACGGGCAATGAAAGAAAAATAATTAAATTAAGGTTTCCGTTGCTATAAATATAATAATGATTTATGTAGCATATAATGGTTATAATGTTGTTGTGAAATTTCGGGCTTTGTGCGAGTTGCCGAAATAGTACATTGTGATATAAGTGTAGAAAAGCGGACTTTTGATGAAGGTTGTGATGTCAACTACACAACCTTCATGGATGTCCGCTTTTTTGCACGAGTGTCACATACTACTTTTTATAAGAAATGCAGAAAAATTCCTATTGGAGACAAGTATGCAGAGTGCAGGGGGCAGGGGTCCGGGGCGAAGCCCGGTGGGTCCCAATATCTCTCAAGATCTGACATATATGCAAAAAAAAAAAAAAAAATTTAAACCTGTTGCGGAACCAAAAAATATTTCCGAAATGTATTACAAATAAATTTCAGAATAATAATGGTAAACATAGTAATTAAAAATATATAATTATGAAGAGAACAAACTTTTTTTAAATCGCAAAGAGTTATTTGTTAAAAGTGTTACGACTCGAACTCATTTTTATATTTTCACAGCAAAAAAAAATAACTGAGCACGACTAGAAAATGGCTGACCGTAATTCTCACTCGTCCTAGGTAACCACAGTATACAAAAAGGGACTAGCGTGTTAAAAAAAGTATGCGGAAAAGGTAACTAGTGTATCGAAACGAAACTATGGTTGATTTACACATGCGCAGTACTTTTTTTTCATACCTTACTAAAAAGTGTCACTTTTGGCATATTTTTTAGTGCGAAAAGAGGGACTTTTTGTGCATGTGTTATACAAAATTCTTTTAATTTAATTTTTATTATCTCTTCGAAAATATCAACAAATGACAGTTTCACATATTATATTTGTCTACCCCACCAATCCCATTTTAATCAAAACTAACCTAGAATTTCAACAACAAAACGCTAACAGAAAATTATGATAATTCTTATAAGTTACTTAAACACTATAATTTTAATACTAAATTATAAAAAGGAACTGGACTGTGTATGCTTACATAACATAAAATCTAACATCAAAAATTTTCAAAATTTCCGACCAAAATTGACATTTCAGTTCAAAAAATTAAAAATTTAACTGTTATTCTAAATAATACTATTAATATTTGAACAAATGTTAAAGTTTACTTATTTACCTGCTTCAGAATTATGTGAATGATTTGAGTGCTCTGAATCGCTCTGAAAATGATCTGCTCCGGAACCCACCTCTTCACAAAATCGTTCAAATCGATTGAAGTGCCCGGTGGCACGTGTTAATATTTGAATTTCGAAAAAAGTAAAATTACGGATTTTCTTTCTCCGGAAAGCTCGAAAAGCGTTTTTTGGACCACCCTAATGGGTATACCCAGTATAAGTCGAAACAGAACGTAAACATTCTTTGGTTTCATTGGCTTAAATTTTCATAATTAAGAAATCGGAATAACTGAAAAAATTATAATATCCGTGGGAGATTGCGTTCCGCCTATCCTATAATTAATATAATTCTTTAATTAATTACATTTTTTTACCTTAGACGCCCAGCTGGGAACCAGTTGGCGCCCACTCATTAACTGGGCTTATTTGGGCAGATTTCCACACGGGGCATTTAAAAAATTATTCTCAATTACTTATAGTTAAAAGATTCTACAAACTTACTGAATTAAACTTTGGGTTACTATTATTTTGATTCTATTATAATTAAAATAATTACGAATAATTAAAATATTATAACCTATTGAAGACAAAAATGTTTTTTTTTTTCACTAATAGTATTAGACGAATTTTAGTGATCTCACAACATTGTATTGTGAAATTTTTATGACTCCTTCGATACACATATATTTCTACCATAATTTTTTATCTAATGCTAGTAAGAATGTATTATTTCGCGACGTTTTTTTACCCTCTTTTTCTTCCCACGGTTTGTTCTGACGTTAAAATTTAGATTACTATTACTTTGATTCTATTATTGATTAAAATAATTAATATTCTACATAAGATGCATTTCCACTATTATTAAAATGTAAAACAAAAAATTATTTTAATTAAGTATCACTTTACTTATAGTTTCCAGTGAAATTAAATGTGAAATGACTACCGGAAAGCTTTCGATTCAACCTCTCATAGACTTATCATCTGTCTGTTGGAAAGCTTGAAGGTTCATCCACACATAGTGAAATACATAGAGAGACTTATGTCTCTTTCAAAAATTAGATTTATTATTTCATCTAGAAATTATCCAGTGACAACGAACAACTTCACCTTTCAGAGGGGAGTCTTTCAGGGCGATAGCATGAGCCCTCTGCTTTTTTGCATCACACTTCAGCCTCTATCTCTCGCACTACGAAATTCTCCTGGATATATCTGCGGCGAAACTATTAATCGCGAGCATAAGGTCGAGAAGTACACAGGACAAATTGGTATGGACTTTGGATTGGACAAGTGTACCAAGGTTCATATAACAATAAAAAAAAACTATTTTGTATAAAAAAATTAATTCGACTTTCATTTTACCATTTTAAAAGTTTTTTCACGTTTTTCTCCGAATGCAACCCTTTCTATTTTCCAACAAATAATTTTAAAAGGAAGCTTGATTCTTTCCCATCAAAATTATCCTAGCTTAAGAATGGAATGGGAGGAATTAGTTGTTGTACAGAGGGTCTTACGCGCACGGGTACCACGCGCCGCAGAGTGGGCAGAATCGGGAATTTCATTATTATTATTATAACATTAAGCCATTTCCCTTTCGGGGTAGGAGTGAATTGCTCGGTGAGGAAAGGAGTAATGTAAGGTAGGGGGTATAGATTTTTTATATTGGTCTAGGATTCTGGTGTTATTTATTTAAATGACACGTTCGTTCCGCAACACTCCTCCGACCCAGGTTCCTGATCAATCTCTCTAGCGATCACCCCAAGTGAAAAGCCTCACAAAATTGTTATGTGTGGTTCCCCACTTGGGCCCATTAGTCTCCAAGCTCTTTGTTTCAGGCGTCATTCACTCTATTGTCACTCTGTTTACAAACTATTTGTCGCCACACTTTTCTGTCCTGGCATACTATTCTATTTTCCTACACGTCCATGCATTTTTTCATGCAAGCTCTCGTGTTTCTATGGCTTCTTATGTTTCTTCGGATTAATGTCTCATTCACAGATTCTAACAATTCTTTCGGCGGTCTACCTCTGGGCATTCGGCAATTTACTTTACCTTTATACACTTGTTTGGTCAGTCGTTCATCTTTCGTTCTTTGAAGATGTCCAAACCATCTTAACTGATTTCTTTCCCATATGTCAAATAGTGTATCTCCTATACCACATTCTTTGAGGATTATCTCGTTTCGGACTTTTCCATCAGTGTTTTCCCGCATATTGTGCACAGAGGTTTCATGCTAATCGCATTAATTTTATTTTGTCCTTTTCTTGACAGGTCCATGTCTCGCTACCGTATAATACAGTCGGTACAAATATAGAATTATGTATGGCCATTTTAGCTTTTTTTGATATGTTTTTATTTCTGAGAATGGGCCCTGCTCTGCCGATAACCTTCTTACCCTCATTTATGGGCCTATCTAACTCCCCATATATTTTTCCGTCGCTATTAAGTTTATTTAACATTCTTTGCAAGTCCTCGATTGATTCTGCCATAACAGTCTTGTCATCTGCGAAAGCTAACCCACGTACCTTCACTGCTTCGAGATCTACACCTTCTTCCTCGAAGAGGGCCATTCTTAGACACTTATCCATAAATATGACAAATAGCCGTGAGGACATAACGCATCCTTGTTTCGCGCCTTGCATAATATCGAACCAGTCGCTCAGTTTCCAATTATCCCTTACACTCGCTTTACTACCTGTATATATTGTTTCTATTGCTTGCAGGAGTCATGCATTGACTCTGTACTCTTTAAGGACTTCCCAAAGTTTACTTCTATTTACCTTGTCAAATGCTTTTTCTAGGTAAAAAAATGCACAGAAAACTTTCTTTCCTACTCTCAAGCTTTTTTCTGTGCTCTGTCTTAAGCTAACTATTTGATCTGTACATGATCTTCCCGGCATAAATCCACTCTGGACTTCCTATATCTTTTCTTCTGTAATTTTCATTACCCTACAAAAAAGTATTTTTGAGTATATTTTACTTACGGTACTTAATAATCTGATATCACTGTAATTATTGCAGTTTCTGTTATCTCCCTTTCTTTTGTATATTGGTACGGTAGTCGCTTTTCTCCAATCTTCTGGGACTTCTCCCTTCTCGATACATAAATTTATCAATTCGCACAACCTGTGATGTATGTACTCGCCACCGTATTTAAGCATTTTAGCGCTAATACTGTCTACACCAGCAGCCTTACCGTTTTTTAAGTTCTTAATTATATCTCTAACCTCAGTGATACAGACTTTTTCAATTGGGTTTTCTAATGCATTATGTTCCATGTCGCAGTTCTGTTGCCCTATATGTTCACCTCCTAATAATTCTTTAAAAGAGTCTTTTAAAGCGTCTACTATCCCGTCTGTATCATATAGCATCTCACCTTTGCTGTTTCTCATGCTGACAAACTCTGTACTTTTACTTTGCTTCATCTCTTTAAATAATAGTTTCATGGTTCCTTTAAAGTCGTTTTGTATTTTCTTCTCTTCTTCTGTTCTGATTTTATCTTTACTTTCCTTGACTAGTCCTTCAACTTTCCTCTTTTTGTCTCTGTAATCGCTTTTAAGTCTATTTCTCTCCTCATCGCTAAGACCTGTGATGTTCAATATTCTCTTGTAAGCTTTTTTCTTTTCTTGCTGGGCTGCCTGATTTTTATCATTCCACCAAGCATCACCAGACTTTCTTCCTACCACTGCCGTACCACACACTTCAATCGCAGTTTTAACAATAATATCCCGTAACAAAGTCCAACCGCCCTCTATATCTTTATTACTTCTAAGCGCCTCTCAAGTTGCCCTATCTATGCGTTCGTTTATCTTATTCTGAAAATCTATTCGCACTTCCGGTTTCTGTAAATTCTCAATCTTGATTCGCGTTTGTTTCATTTTGTTCTCTTTCTTCTCCATCCCCGCCCTAAGTTTATTTTGGAGACTAGAAGGTAATGATCAGTGTTGCATTCGGAACCCCTGATGACTCTTATATCTTTTACTAGTTCTCTTAGTCTTTCATCCGCAATAACGAAGTCAATCACACTGCGGTTATTTCCTTTACACCAGGTGTGCGTGTGGATCATTTTATGTCGAAACCAAGTATTTGTAATAAATGGGCCCTTTTCTAAGCATAAGCTAACTAATTTTTCCCCGTTACAATTTTTTCTTGTTGGATCCCCAAACTTACCTAGCACTCTTTCGGTATCTGTATCCCGACGTTGGACACCGACCCATCCGTTCTTATCTCCTAGCAGAATTATTCTTTCTCCTTGATCGCAAGTACTTATTGTATCATTTAAAGTGTCCCAGAGGGCGTCTTTGACTTCTCTCGGATCGCTATCAACTGGGGCGTAGCACGCTATGATAAATAATCTTCTGATTCCTACCTTCATTCTAGACCACAACCATCTGGGATATACAAAATCATGATCTTTGAGATGCTGTCTTGTTTTTTCATTCATAATTAAACCGACCCCTTGACTACCATGTGGTTCACTACCTACTCCTGAACACATTTCAAAACCGCCTTTCAACACCCGATTTTCTATGATTTAACTTTCGCAGCCCTTGTTCTTCGTCTCAGGTACACATAAAATATCTAGTTTCCTTACGCGCATAGTTTCTCGTAGTTCTCCTACCTTCAGATCATTCACTCTAGCATTCAAAGCACCCAGTCTCCATTCATCGCCTGAAATTCGATCTTTAGGTTTACAGTGTGCATGCATTTCGTCAATCAAAGTTTCAGTCCATTCCGAGGCTATTTTATTGTTTGTATTATTCATTGTTTAGATTGTAAACCCAACTACCACCTTTATGTGCGAAATTTGTTTTGCGAGTCGAAATCATGTCCAAGTTAAGTAGTGATTCGTCGTATGGTGGAGAGTCTAGTATCACGTCAGTCCCACCAACACTTCTGTTACTGGGGGGGGGACAGAGAAAGGAAACTGAGAATCTCAATTGGTTGTTGTTTTATGCTGAGGAGGTCACCAGCCTTATGCAGCGTTGTATTAGATTGGAGTTCATATGTTCCCATCTGCCAATTCCCGGCCTCCCTCTAGGCACGGAACCAAAAACTTATCCTTAATCTTGATTTCGATAGTCATGATTATATCGTTTTCGCCTGCTATGGGTGTGACACGAGGCATCAGTGCGTTAGAAAGTGATGGAAAATGTCACGATTATTCACTTTCGCCTGCGACATGCGTGTGACACGAGGCATCAGTGTGTTAGAAAGTGATGGAACGTGTCACGATTTTGCGTTCTTCAGTTGAATTCATTTGATCCCAACGGAGCTGCCTTGATCTGCGCTTGCTTGGATTATAGTGACGTTCATTGGCTGCATTGCGCGTCTGCATCTGAATTTTAAATACGTACGTGACCTAGAGCCAATGAGTGTCATTCAGTCGAAGCATGCGCATGTCTTTCGGGATCACTGTTGGAAATAGTAATCAAATCGAATCGTAGTTCGAATTCGATAATACGACACGTGTTTCTTCGTATTTAGTAATGTGATCCGCCCGTTTGTATACAAACTCGTGTACGTTTCGGTTCTACTTTACCTACATAGAATCTCCATTTCCTTATAGTGACATATTCGAATAATAATTTTTTTTTGTTTGAATAGAAGAATGTCAGAGATCTCGTATGTCTACAGATCAAACTTTTTATAATTTAAAAAGATGTTCAAATTAAGCATTTTCACACTTAAAAGAAAATTACCGATACTTTAAGGAATTAATTTTGATAATCTGAAGGGATTTCAAAGAAGTTTAAAGACTATAGGGTATTTTTTTATAATTCAAGGAATTTTCAAGAATTGTAAACAATTGCAAGGAATTTGAAAAGATTTCGAATAATTTGAAATATTTTAAGATATTAGGAAAGATTTTAAGGAGTTTTAAATTTATTTCAAAAGATTTCAAATTTATATATATT
>CAKNYM010051408.1:0-49492 GCA_932195095.1 Andricus curvator | reverse complement strand
AATAATTGAATTGTGAAAATTATAGGGTTTTTAGGGAAAAATCCATGTATTTAAAATTCTTTTGAGAATCTAACAAGTCAGCATTTTTAAGAAGAAACAAATTTTCAATTTCTTTCAAACCATTAAAATCAATTGGAAATTCCTTGGAATACCTCAATTGAGAGAGGAAAACCTTGAAATATTTGAAAATCTTTGAAATTTCATGAAGCAACTCTATTTTCTCGAAAAAATTCTTTGAAATCAAATTGTAGAATTTTATATTTATTTTCTTTCCTATCCTCGGATACACGACTGACTTCTTGAGACTGCATAATACAGCCGACAATTCATAACCCATTCCGATATTTTTTTTAGAAATTTTATATAAATAAATTGTATAAACAATTACTTGGATGCGGTACTCCACCGTAGAAAAAACTTTTTTTTAAAAGTAAAAATGGCTTAATTTTCCACAGGAATAATGTTCAGAATAAAAAATAAGCATACATTAACTATTAGTAATATTATAAACATTTTAATAAAAAAATGGTAAATTTTTAGATTCTGTCGATCTCACGGGGTTTGTCTTATGCAAATACTTTAAAATAAATAAAAAATTATTATTTGTGAACACAAAAAAAATGTAAACGTTAAATGCGTGTATTGCCAATAACAATATTATGAACAAAATATTAAATATAGCATTTGTAATGAAAACCATTCTCTTTTCTACTAAATCAAGTTGCAGGTGGTACCTCAATGGTAATGTTCCACGAAAATTTCATTTAGCTTTTTTGTTTAGGGGGAAAAAAACATTGGTAAAATGGCTAATTTTGTTCTATTTTTTAAAATAAAAGGTCCACATAATGACAGTACAAAATTAGGTTTAGAGATGTTCTGAAGCATTTAATGCTGAGCTTAAGGCCCTTTATCAGAATATGTAATCGGTTTGGCATTTTTAGGCAACACGGTTGAATATTTTTGTCTAATTTTTGCATACGACATCTACATAAGCATATCTCGGAGTAAGCATCTCCGGTTTTTCGATAAAATGTTTATATTTTGTTTAATAATCAAAAAACGTGAGAACAATAGCAGTGACGCTCAGTGTTACCTGTCCATGCATTTCCCCAGCGCGAATTTTCACCCTCGTCAAACTCCAGTCGGCAGACACCCCGGAGCGAGTCGAATTATCCGGAACGAATGAACCCCCCTTACATTGTTATGAGATCACGGCCGGTTAGAAAAACTGACATTATGAAATCATGGATTAATTTAATTATAATCAGCAGAATCAATTTATTTATAAAATTACAAGAAAGTGAAAAAAAGATTCATGAAAATCGGTTAATATTTGCCGTAATAATGTAAATCTTTAGGTAATATACAACTTCTGTGCATTTACACTGCAGTTTTCTACCAAATTCACGCTAACGACGGTATTTTTTGGAAATGTTTCCACGTGAGTAATTTTTAATCCATAAGTAGAGGATTTCCAAGTATTTTTTAAAATAAATCTAGCTCGGTTAAACAAGTTAAACAGAAATTTTACCATTTAAAATGGATTCAATAATAACTTTTTGTAAAGATCCTTCAGATAAATTTGAAAAAGGTGGTGTTGTTTACAAGATCACTTGCAAGATCTGTAAGATGACTTACGTGGGACAGACTGGCAGACTTCTTAATACTAGGATGGAGGAACAGAAAAGTGATCTTCGTTTGGGACGTTGTTATAAGAGTGTTCTTGCTAGACATACGAGAGAGTTTGTTGATGATTACCATGAGTTTGACATGGGATAATGTTGAAATTTTACATAGTGAAAGTAATGAGAGAAAGAGAGAATTCATGGAAATGCTTTATATTAAAAAACAAAATAAGTTGTCTATTAATTTGAAAACTGATTCGGATAAATTAAACAAAAGTTATTCTAGTATGATTACTTACAGTTAGCAATAATTTTTCATGATTCTTGACTTTCTCTTATTTCTTGTTTGTTTATAACGGATTTGCCTTTTGACTCACACTTAGATCTCAAGTATCGAGGAGATAGCGTCGTTGTTTCGTCGCTGTTCCCACCTGCTATAATTTTTCTTACCTTGATAAGGGTGCTGTATGGGCACCGAAACGTTGGTAAATATTGTGCATGCTTTCATATTGTAATTTGATAATAATAAAAATAAAAAAGACGAAAGAAATAAAAAAGAGATGGAAGGGGATTTGGTTGGTTGCCTTCTCATTTTTCTTTCCTCTTTTTTATTTTTGTCCAAAGAAACAAAATTTTTTTGTTTTTTTTTTGTTTTTAGGAATTGCAATAGGAGCATTTTGTGGTGGTTTTCCAAATTTGATCTGCAGATTCTTGTTTTATTTTCAGGAATTCTATACATTGAAAAGTTATTTTCTGTAATGAACGACACAATGAACATATTTGTAGAGTAATATATTTTCTTTAGGATATGCAGTACTTTTTAAAGATCCTTTTATTTGTTTAAACAATTTTTCCCCGTAAATCGTCAAAAAAAAATATTATTCTCTGCAATTAATGACACAATTAACGAATGGTAAAAGTAGTTTGTTTGGTTTGAGATATTTAGCAAGTCATTACTCGGTTCTGCATTTTGAGGCCGAACGGTTGAATATTTTTCTCTAATATCTCGCGTGCGTCATTTGCATAATCATATCTTGAAGCACACAGATTTGTAATTATTTAAACAATTCTCATTTGCACATCTTTTTCAGTGGTATTTGCTAATTATTAGAACGATTTTAATTTGTTTAAACTATTGTTTCTCCTTTAAGTTGTGAAAAGTTATTTTCTGGAATCAAGGACACAATTAACGGAACCTGAGAGTAATATTTTTTTCCTCAAGGATATTTAGCCATTTTTTTGCAATTTTCATTTGTTTAAACAATTTACTTCCCTATAAATCGTGAGAAGTTATTTTTGCTGCAATTAATGACACAATCCACGAATTTGAAGAGTAATATGTTTTTGTTTCACATTTTTCGCAATTGTGTACAAAATTAATAATCACTCACTTGCGCTTTTTCACAGGGAAGGTGGAGAAAAGTTTAGTCCTTCCAAATCTCTCTTTGATATGATTATGTAGATGTCGTATGCAAAAAATTAGACAAAAATATTCAACCGTGAGGCCTCAAAATGCAAAACCGATTACTGAATTGCTGAATTTGGTAGAAAACTGCAGTGTAAATGCACAGAAGTTGTGTATTACCTAAAGATTTACATTATTACCGCAAATATTAACCGATTTTCATGAATCTTTTTTTCACTTTCTTGTAATTTTATGAATAAATTGATTCTGCTAATTAAAATTAAATTAATCCATGATTTCATAATGTCAGTTTTTCTAACCGGCCGTTATCTCATAACAATGCAAGGGTTCATTCGTTCCGGATAATTCGACTCGCTCCGGGGTGTCTGCCAACTGGAGTTTGACGAGGGTGAACAGGCACGCTGGGGAAATGCATGGACAGCTAACACTGAGCGACACTGCTATTGTTCTTTATTTAAATTATTAAACAAAATCTAAACATTTTTTCGAAAAACTGGCGCTGCTTGCTACGAGATATGCTTACGTAGATGTCGTATGCAAAAAAATGGACAAAAATATTCAACCGTGCGGCCTAAAAATGCCGAACCGATTACATATTCTGATAAAGGGCCTTAAGGCCCTTCATCAGAATGGCTAAACGGTTCTGAATTTTGAGGCCGTACGGTAAAATATTTTTGTCTAATTTTTTGTATACGTCATCTACATAGTAATATCTCGGAGCACAGAGAGCCGGTTTTTCGAAGAAATGATTATATTTTGTTTAATAATCGAAAACAAAAGTACAATAGCAGTGACGCTCAGTATTAGCTGTCTGTTAATATGTTAACATGTTTTCTAAAATCAAATTTTTAATTAAGGCCTAAATAAATAAATGCGTACTTTAAACATATATCAGTACTGCATTCAAACGTGAGATTCTGGATAGAGAAATGTTATCAGGTTCTTAGAATATGGAGGGAGAATTGGTTTTCCTTCAAGCGTGTAAGTTTTCTCAAATTTATACGGCGATTAAAAGTCCAATTTCTGTTTTACAAAAAAGAAGCAAAAACTTAGTCCCCAAATGCTGCAATGCTAAATTGAGAATTGAAAAGTCTCACGGAAAGAATTTATCCGATTCGGATAAAACGGAGGGAATGCGCGAAAAATCTTCTCGTGGAATATTATATTGAATTAAGGGGGTCTTCTGGTTTCGAGAGTTCAAAAAATCGGGTTTTTGTGCATATTTCGAATCTAGAAGTTATTAGAAACGTCCCTGGCATAGCCGATTATATCGTAAGTCTTTCTAATCATGTTTTATTCCATCATTTATGTTTAAACGCGTTTCCCCAAAAGTCTTATTTTAAAAAAGTTTTGGTAAGACTTCGATTAGAAATATTTGAAATATCATGACATTTTTTTAAAATTGTTCAGCAGACATGTCGCTAGGTCAGGACACAAGCTTTTCTAAAAATATTTTTTGTTTCGTTTTTACAGCCTTCAAAAGCTCCAAAAAGTAGGTCGAAAACAATTTTTTTGTAAAAAAGTAGGCCATTGTCAGCGATTTAGAAAATTAAAAAAAAAAAACCTGTGTCCTGACCTAGCCAATGCCATCATAATTAAAGCCATGTTTTACTTTTTTTATTTAATGTAATCTAAATAGCCGAAGCCATACCACAAAGTCGACAATGAAATATTTGCATTGGCGCGGTCAAGGACGCTCCAAGGTCGCGGACGTGGAAATAATTTTTTTATACGTCATTTTTTTGGAGTCGAAGAATATATAAATAAATTGCAAAAAACTGTTTTCAATTATTATGTGTAGTTTACTTGCAGTTAATTTCCAAAAATAGGCTCGAAATCGTCGCTCGAAACCAGAAGACCCCCTTAAATAATTCTTCGGTAACTACAAAGCCAAAAAAAAAACTTATTTCATGGCTTCAATGAATTCAATATTGTCAATAAATAAGTTTACATGACAATATAACCAATGTCAATGAAAGTGTGATAAATGAATTTTTTAATAAGAATCTTTATAATAGTGACAAATGTTCTTCGATTCAGGTGTACTGTGTACAAGTTTCATTCTTCAGATGAAAAGAAATGATTCCGCAGAAAAGTAAACTTTGCTACGCATACAAAATCTAAATAAGTGAGTTTTCTCATAAAACTTGTTTGACATCTTCACCATTATTGCTGATCAGTGCTTTATTGCTATTTAACAATAATTTTACACATTTTACTAATAAAGTCTGTATACGTAATGCATTCAAACTAAAAAAATGCAGCACATACCGATGATATTCATTAATTTGTTTGTAACAATTAAACAAATACAAGAATTTCATCTGCAATTTTCATTTCCATTCATCTTTTAAGCATACTGAAAAAGATGTAAGTCTCAACTAAAGTACGATCTTCATGATTATTAAACAAAAAGTGCTCCGATCCATTGAGATTCGTACAGTCGGCTGAGTTTTATTCCAAAAAACTTCTAGTTTCCCCGTTGTGAGGTGCTTTAAACTGGAAATTGCAGAGTGGGGCGAAGCAGCGAAAATAAATATATTTTATTTTTCACATTCGCAGGGCGTCCAAAAGTTTTTTATTTGTACCCGGATTTTCTACACGAAGTTACAAATACAAAAAAAGTATACTAGCGAATTGTTTGTTAAAACTGTAAGAAATCTATTTCTTAAAAGATCGCAAGGGTTTTAAAAATTTGTATTCACAACTCTAAATCATAAGAGATGTGGGTACCAAAATCAAACTTTTGGACGCCCTCCGAATTTAAAGAAATAATATTTTTTTCCTCTCGCCATATTGTACTATTAATGGATTTCGACCAAAATTAATTTTGAAAGTAAATTTAAAACTGCTTTGGATATTTCAGGTTTAAATTAATCATGAATCCAAACATTGGTCTTCCTTTTTCTTTTTAAGCATATAATATTATTATTTTCACATGATACAGTTCTGAAAGATTTTACAATGAAACCAATCCATTTTTAATGTTTCTATATATAATTTGAAAAAAAAGTCAAACAACCACCGCAGGGTCCCACTAACAGCAACTGCCATCCGACAAAATGTCTATAGCCCCCAGTAGCACCGCGGTAAATCACACCTATGGCCACGTCTCACAACCGTGAGATGGATGGTCATAGGCAACGACAAAATCACAACGACAGGCCGGCGAAACCCTCGTGTGTCTTGAGGACACGAAGCGACCCAAGGATGACAGCTTTCTGCATCCATCTCGCAAGTGCCTTGGCATATTTTTGGCACGCGGGTATTGCTTTAAGGTTACGAACCAGTGATAGTTTCGCACCTCCGAGAGCACCTATCACAAGGACAATTACTTGTACCGAATATTTTGGGTACAGTCGTTGTAGCTCTCTTTTAAGGTCTTGATACCTCTCCTCTTTTTCTTTCTCCTTTGCAGTGATGTTGTATTCGGACGGAGCCGAGAATTCGATCACGAATATAGTTCGTTTCTCGAAGTCTTGGAGAACAATGTCAGGCCTCGAGTGCGCAACGGAGACTGCTGCCCGAAAATCGTAGTTCCAGAAAATTTGGCACTTCTCGTTTTGGACAATCGACTCTATCTCTTTTGGAGCTTTCGGCAGGGCAGGGTCGCGGCCAACACCGTAAGAGCGACAAAGCTGGTAATAAAGCACTCTTAGGGCCGCATTATGTCTATAGATATACGTCGTTCCCGCGTGGGTCGGACACCCTGATAGTATGTGTTCTAGGTACTCAGCGTGTGCATGACACGCTCTGCACCTATCACTGCGAACTTCTTGACATAAAATGCGCTCACGGTATGCTAAGGTGGAAATGACACCGTCCTGGCATGCGAAAATAAAACCCTCTGTACCTGAATTAAGCCCTGATGATTTGAGGAAAGCAAAAGTTTGCTCCTTCGACAAGGACTGTTTTTCTACATTTCTATGAAAGTTTCCGTGCATTTTCTTGTCGAGTAGCTCTTGGTGAAAATTTGCAACCTCTGCTTTCTTCACTTTGGTTTTTAGAAGTGAAGCATCTAGATGAAGTAATGCACTTTCCTCACTTCTGATGTTAAAATTCTGACCAAGGGTCTCGGCCGCTTGCTCCGCGGCTTTGTAAAGGAACGCTCCTTCGCCAATCATCTCGTGGTTCCTGACCATCTTTAGGAGAGGATCTCTGCCATTCGCAACGATGTAAGCTGTACTTAGAACAATCCGGTTATGAAGACACTGGAGATTCAGAAGTCCGCGTCCACCTTGACGGCGTGAAATATATAATCGCGGAACTGACGAATTGATATGCAAGCTTTTATGCATATGCATGACCTTACGTGTAATGACATCAAGGGCCTTAAGCTCGTTCTTCGTCCATTGAACTACCCCAAACGAGTAGAGTAGAACCGGGACGGCAAGCATGTTAGTCGCAGATACTTTGTTCAACGCCGACAGATTGGAAGACCAAATCTGTCGAAGAAGATGCTTGTATCTGCTTCGGAGAGACTCCTTCACTGATGTTACGTCCTGAATGCGGTTTTGAGGCACGCCCAGGTATGTATAGGTCTCTCCAGTATTAAGATGTCTGATAACACTTATATCCACAAGCTCAGGGTCCTTGGGAACGCCAGTAATCTTTCCTTTCTTCAGATAAATTTTGGCACACTTGTCCAAGCCAAAGTCCATCCCAATCTCTCCTATGTAGTTCTTGACAATATTTATAGCAGTTTGAAGTTTGCTTCTACCAGAGGCATAGATCTTGAGGTCATCCATATAAAATACATGAGTGACCTTATGCTCGCGCTGATTAGTGTTGCCACAGAGGTATCCAGGAGAATTTCGTAGTGCGAGAGATAGAGGCAAAAGTGTGATGCAACAAAAGCAAAGGGCTCATGGTATCACCTTGAAAGACGCCTCTCTGGAAGGTGACGTTGTTCGTTGTCACACGATAATTTCTAGATGAGATAGTAAATCTAGTTTTCCAAAGAGGCATCAATCTCTCTATGCATCTCACTATGTGTGGATGTACCTTCAAGCTTTCCAACAGACAGATGATAAGTCTATGAGAGGTTGAATCGAAAGCTTTCCGGTAGTCAATCCAGGCCATTGACAGGACGCGCTGATGGGCTGCAGCGTCTTTACAGACACACCTGTCAATCAGCAGATTCTCTCGACAGCCTGCTACACCTTTTTTCGAGCCACGGTTGTACATCTCTCGCCATACAGGCTCAATTCTTCGAACAATCCTGTTGTTGAGGACAGCTGTAAATATCTTATACAGCGTGTTCAAACAAGTTATTGGCCTGTAATTCTCTGGGTTGGACAAGTTGCCTTTTTTTGAAAGGAGTATAGTGCGTCCTAACACCAGCCACTGCGGAATGGGCGTCTCCGACTTTAAATATGAGGTGAATATGCCGGCCAAATGTTGGTGTGTAAAAGTAAACTTCTTCCACCAAAAGTTCTTGATACAATCTGGTCCAGCAGCGGAAAAGTTCTTCGTGCCTCTAAGTGCTTTTTTCACCTCTTCGGCAGTGATTGATGGACATTCCTCCTCAGATTTTATGAGGTTGTCGCAAAACTCCTTGAAGCGGATGATATTTTCAGTATCTTCTTTCAACTCTAGTGTTTTCGGGATCTTGTACACCTCTCTCCAAAAAGTCTCTACCTCCTTGGGCTTGGGTGGATTTTTTACAGAAACAGGTAGATCGCTGAAGAGGCGCGATGGGTCAGCGAGAAACTGTTGATTCTCCCTGATCCATCTCTCCCTCTTCTGTATTCTCCTCCTTGCGTCAGATAACAGCCGTATTTTGTCAACAATATGCTGCCTGATTGTCAGTAGCTTTGACTTGTTTAGTGTGTGATTGAAGATCCTTAGTTCTTGGGCGAACTTTCGAACCTTTTCCGTAAACGGTCTACCAGATGTTATGTAGTCAATCACACATTGAACACGGGACGCATTCTGTCTTGCCCATCCAATCTTCTTGTTCAGTTGATGCAAGCGTCTTTTGGTCTTTTGATCCATCGTTGGTTTCAGCCTTCGATTTGAATCAGCTAAAGTTCTCGCAGCACCATAAACTGAGCAATTGATGGTCCAGAGGTCGGACTCTTGCGAGATATCTCCACGAAGGAAGGCATCCATTTCAGCCAGATCTTGGGGCTTAGGAGGAACTTGCATGTTAATGTTCCTTCTAGTAATGAAATTGCGATCATCTCTCAGAAGGTGCCTGCTTTCTGCGGTTGGTCTCAATGTCACTTCCTCATCTTCGTCTGCAGCTTCATAAAGCAGCGGTTGGGGAAGCGCTCCGCGTACATATCCATTTTTCGGGTGGTAGTCGGCTTGATTTCGCAAAGACTGATGCGAAACGTGCTGAAGC
The DNA here is from genome assembly GCA_932195095.1 of Andricus curvator. NCBI lineage: Eukaryota > Metazoa > Arthropoda > Insecta > Hymenoptera > Cynipidae > Andricus > Andricus curvator. Next base: position 40,092 of record CAKNYM010051408.1, on the reverse strand, counting down.
TCTGGGTGTTTCTGGCACCACAGAGTGTGCATACGCGCCATAAAGCCTCCGCGAACAGGGATAATGCTGGCATCGTCGCAGTCTAGCACGTCATCCCTGAGTCGATCCGTCCACTCAATGTGGGCGTTTCGCCGGTTCGTCGTCGTGTTTCCATCTAAATTATTTTCAGCACCCCGAACTCTAGGCTGATCGGCATTGTTTGCCGACCCATTGTCGGGCGCTCTGCGCGTTCGATTGTCTTGAACCGCATCTACAACATTTTGGTGTTTTGGTGGTTTCATTGTTGTTCCCACGAGCAGCTAGGGAAAGGGTTAGTCCGTCCTTGTAGAGCCCCTCGTATATATGTGTGTGTGTGTGTGTGTGTATGTGTGTGCTTTCAATTCAAAGTTTAATATTAAACAATTTCAATTTGAAACCTTTTTTATTGTGAACATGACAACAACGCTTTCCAAAACCCCTTTTATAAAAGTTAAATCGGATAACTGTAGTAGAAGTTGAGAATTATTAAAAGTAAGCGGGTAGAGTAAAATGTAAAAAATATTGGCCCTCGTAGATATCTTGACAATCTGTTATACTAGACATAACCGCTTTACAGAATTCAAAGAGGTCCACTGACGTTACGATTTAGTAGGGTTTCAATAAGATTGGAGACAACCAAATTTTAGGCGGGTACACCTGGCGAATTTTGCCCCATATATGACAACAAATCATTATTCTTATTATTTTGTGAAAGTATACCTCGAAAGAAACGAGGGTACAAAATCGTCGCCACGTATTGCGTTTCAACATCTTTTTACAGGTTTCGAATGTAAACATTTTATTTTTATTTTGAAATTTGGTCAATTATAATTATATCAATAATTATTAATCATAAAGAACAATGCAATGACCCAGATAACAAATTGCTCACACCTTCTGAAAAATAGTTTTTTATTCCGAACAATTTTAATTACTCAACATAGAACGTTTATTCAACACTTTTGTTCAAAACCCAAGGGGTTTTAAAAAACACTATACTTTTGAATCTTCCAGTTTCACTTTCAATTGTTCAGACTAGAAATAAAATCTTCATAGATAGGTTTCTAAATGTCACAACGTTTCTCTTAAAATTCTTCTGAATAAAACAATTCCATGTTCTTCACTATTGTCTATAGTTACTATATTTATATTTAAAATGATCAAAAACAAGTTTTTCAATTTGCACATTTTTAATCGCTCTAATTCTGAAATTTAAGTTCTTAAATCTCAAAAGTAGATAATAATAATTCTCATAATTGATAATAATTATGAATATAATAAATACTTTTTTGCATAATTATATTCACTCATATTTGTTACTACATCTTCAATACTGATTCTTATTTATTTCATACGTAGTTCTTTATTTTCGCAATTTTTGTTTGTGTAAAGATTATAAAAAAGTTATCTACTTTAAATTGAAAAACAATTTTTCATTTCTTAGTCAATTTCAATTTTTCAGAAAATGGCTAAATTTATCGCTTAATATGCATTTCTGGAATTTAATCAGTTTTACTATTTCAAATTGTAATTTGTGCTAGAAAAATTATAAACGCTGATTTTTTTACATACGGTATAATATTCACTAAATTTCACCAAAAAATGCGTACAGAGTTCAAATGATGCATTCATAAATAATAAAGTTAGCCATTTACTTTTTTCCGTGACCGAATTGTGAAATAAAAATAAAATTTGCATTTTCGAAGCATGTAAGAGTATGAACTCAAATTAAAAGACTTATTAAATATATGACATACAATTATTATTATTATAATTATTTCATATATTTTTATATTTAATTAATTCGATGAATATCAAAATAAGAATTGAATGTTAGATAGCTATTTAATGTGTGTTTTAATAATCTGCGGTTGGTTTCTTCTAATTGCCTAAACAATGCCAGGCGTTTAGAAGAATGTTTGAGTATTCTTAGGAATCCCTAAATGAACTAGGCACTTGGACGCTAAGTACAAATTTCGTCACAAATTCTTCTGATCGCTGACAGTAGGCTGAATACCTAGACAGGCGGCCGACTGCCTAAAACTCCGAAATGCCTACGACATACACTTTGAGACATTGAATTGTTACAATTTTGAATATGTATGTATATATCTTTTGAATAGTGTTTAAGTTTCAAGCCCTTAAAATAAAACTACTATAATTAGAAAGCTTCCAATTAGTAATCAATTCTACCATTATTAGATTGAATTTAAAACTAACTTTTTAAAAATGTTTAATATTTCATTTTATAATCTCAGAATTCAGAAAATTTTCGCTTTGAATGATATAATTTGTATTTTAGTTTTGAATACTTAAATTATACATTTTTCAGGTTTAAATGACTGAACCGGGAAACGACCAAAAAATTTTTATTTTAGTGATCACCAGGTAATATTGACCATATTTATAACCGAATTCGTTTCAAATCGCACTGAAAAATTCATCCGTTCGGGCAACTAATAAAGTTGTAGGACCAACTACTTTAGTTTGTGATATATGCCGCTGCCACTAAGTGGTTGTGGTTACTACTTTTATTTCTAAAAATGGTAATAATTGTCCTTACTACTTTACTTGTTGCAACAACTTCCGATGGCAGATAACCATTTGCAGGTAGTTGTACTTACTACTTCAAGTAGTAAGTCTTACTATTAAATTAATAGGCCTTATTCAATGCGAGTATAAACACTTGTATAATTCCTATTAAATCAAGAAACTCAAACGCAGGTCAAAAATACTTAATTTTAGCGATACGTGAAACTTTCAAGATCTTACCTAAGTAAGCTAAACTCTTTCTATCCATGAGGTGTGTAAATTTACATGGAGACCAACGAGAAAAAATTATTGCAAAGTTACTCGAGAATTCATAGTGAATTTCTACTGGGAATACACGTGGATTTAATGTGCATTTTTTCTCATTATTTTTATTTGTCACCGGCATAAAGAGGTTATATTACTCAGATGAAATCTTGAAAGCTCCATGTCTAATGAATAAACAATTTTTCACTTACCTTGGACTTTTTCGAAGTAATATTTTTCTGATCTCCAAGTTTCCAGCAGATTCTTAACCTGCAGTATATTTAAATAATTAAATAATGTGATCGACTTCTCCAGCACCTCCGATATACTAAACATGGCGACGATCTTGAACATGACGCGATATTTCGACGCGAATGTTGGCAGGACTGCTAAGGTCTCAGTTCTGCCAATGTCGCCAAGTATCAAAACTTGTAACCTTCACTACTTTTATTCTTTGGAAAATACATTGGTGGTAAATGTGACTACTTTTATTTGTTGGGCTCATGATTACTAGTGTTACTAATATGAACTACTTCTAAACTACTTCTGAAAATATTTAAAGTAAAAAGTATATTCGATGATAGTCTATCCTGTACGCGAGCCTTGGAGAGAAGAGAGTATTTTTTACTTTCTGAAAAACGAAAATTCTCATTTTTGCCAAAACGATACAAGATGCAAAAAAAGTTTGTACTGTTGAGAAAAAATACGTCTTAAACGGTTTCACACGTGCTTAAAGAATCTACAGGGTAGTTGCCAAAAATTTGATCACTTTAAGTGACAGTCGTTTTCCACTTTTAAAATTCTGATGAGACTTAATTTAGAAATTATAAACAAAAAAGTACGCAAAATGGCTTGTCAGCTACCTGTCCCAAACTACAAATGCAAAATGAAAAATTGCTAATTATATTAACAAATTTTTTTTAATAATTGAGGTTAATAGATAATGTAACTTATATTGAGTTTAAAAAGGTAATAATTAAGAAAAAGTTCAATATTTTGGAGTTAAGAATGTTAAAAATCACTTCAAAGTCTGTTTCACATGTTCGTCGTTCTGTCATCCGAAGCTGCTATTTCAGGTAAAAACTCGAAAATAATTGATCAAACTATTCGAAGTTGCGCTCAAATTGTTAATTTTATACTCAACGTTGATTCCAAATAATATAAAATAATGGCCACTATTTTTGCATAATATTTATGATAAAATGTATGGTCATCCTCCATATTAATTTATTTTTCTATAAAATGAAAGGATGTTTCTAAATGCTGGAGATGGAATCCAATAAATCGGTAAATCACTCATTTTTTCGACATTCTAGAACATTTCTACCGGTTTTGTATATATTTTTAAAAAGATTTTAAAAACTATTATTCATTTTTATGGCCACATTTTACGTTATCCAGCCTCTAGTTTGGAGCTATTCCAGGGTGTCTAGTAGACCGAGAAACCGGGAAAAACCCAGGAATTTTATTGGACCGTGAAAAAACCGGGAATTTTTGGCATTTAATCGAAAAATCGTCTTTTTTCTACTTTATCTTCTTTTATGTACAACATTATTTATGTAATTTTTTACATTCTCATCCTAATGAGAAGGTATTGGTTTTATGTAAAATTTGACTTAGTCGGTTTTCATCAAATCTCCACGTTTTGAGACCCACTAAGTCAGAAAAAACGATTTTGTCGAAGGTGTCTGTCTGTAGGCTGTAATCTGTCTGTAATCTGTAGTCTGTCTGTATTCTGTAGTCTGTCTGCAGTCTGTGGACACCATAACTTTCTAAAAAAGGATCAGATTGGATTGAGCTTTGACACACCTACAAGATTATCATAACAACTTTTTGAGTTTTCTTGAAAAATCGAAAATTCAAATTTTGACCCCACAAAAAATAATGAAAAATCAACAATAATTCGATTTTGCAATCAAACTATGCAAGATGCAAAAAAAGATGAATTAAAAAAAATTGTGCACCTAAAAAAGATATACAAATTTGTAATGAATCATTTTTTTAGGACGCGTGGCTTTGGTTTTAATCGTGAAAAATGACATTACCAAATAAACAAAAAATCAATTTTTTTACATTCTCATTCTTATGAGAAGGTATTGGTTTTATGCGAAATTTAACTTATTCGTTTTCCATTAAATCTCCACGTTTTGAGACCCCTGAGTCAGAAAAAACGATATTTAAGAAGCTGTCCGTCTACAGTCTGTATGTAGTGTGTAGTCTGTCTGTCTGTCTGTCTGTAGCCACGATAACTTTCGAAAAAATGATCAAATTGGATTGAGCTTTGGCACACTTTTTTAAGATCTAAAAGAAAAGGACAAGTTCTTTAGCCAGCTATTTTGGATAAAAATTCAAAAAGGTATAGCATTTTCAATATTTTTGAGGCCATTTTTTTCAAGATTTGAAAATTCTATGTACGGCTATTCGTAGTACCCGGAAATTCGAACAATTTATCCTCACGAAAAACGACACAAGCCACGAAAAAAATAAATAGACAATAGTTGTTCGGCCAAAAAGAGCTACAAATTTGTTATTAATCATTTTTTGATAAGACGCGTAGTTTTTGTTTAATCGTGAAAAATAAGATTACAAATAAACAAATTAAATTTTTTGACAAAAAGACACAAGGTACAATAAAATGTTTGATAACAAAATTGTTTTCAAATTACATCTGAAAACTTGCTTTTAACCTTTTTTTCTCATGAGACTCGTGATGAGAATGTGTTCGTTAAAGCCGAAGGAGCTTTAACAAAAGAGAATTCACAATTATTAAATTTCAGTTTTTGATGGTTTGACCTATAATTTCAAAAGTCCTATGCAAAAATGTGGGGGATGTACAATGATCGAGCGCGAAGCGCGAGATCCAACAGGTGCGCGCCCTAGTCGCGCTCAAACTCGGGAGCCGCGCACGCAGCGCGCGATGAGAGTGTGCTCGCGCAGCGGGCAGCCTTTTTCTATGTATATTATGTTAAAATTCCTATTTCTATGTATACGTTGACTTTTAAAAATCACAAAAAAAAATCTAAAACTTGGTCGGGGGAAAAATATTTGACCGGGGAAAAACCGGGAATTTCAAATTGCCTGATCACTAGACACCCTGTATTCCTTTTTAACGGCATGTGACAGTCTGTCACGTGAGCAATTATTACATGTTATTATATTAGCCGGCTTTATAATTTGAAAAATGTAAATATTATGTTAAAGTTTGGGGAAATTGTTCAAAATATATAAAGGCACGTCTGTCTGGCCCATTTTATTTTTTATTTTTAGCTAGGGCTTCTATTTTAGCTAGGACTTTAAAGCCCTGTTCTCAGTCACATTCCAAATTAAAAATTAATGAAATTACACTATTGAAACAAAATAAAATCTCAAATGGGTCTGACAGGCGTGGCCTTATGTATTCTGAATCATAACTCAAAATTTCAATACAATATTTACATTTTTTAAATTATAAAGCCGCCAAACATAAATCGTGTAATTGGTCACTTGATACTGTGGTACACACACTTAAAATGCAAATAACCATTACAAATACAGTCTTTAAGTTTTATATTTTAATACTCTCTAAGGTTAGACATAATTAAAAAATATATATATTTTGACCGGCTTCAAATTTGTTTGTTTCCAAAATCTCGTTGTCTAAAATTGGCAACTTTTTGGCAATCACCCTTAAAATCTTAAATCATGTGATTTCTGCTCGATGAGTATAGTATGTGAAATGATGAAAAAAATGGTTAGATTTACTATAATCGATATATTTTCTACATTTGAGTATCATAGAAAAAGAAAAATAGTAAATATATTGAATGTAGTAAATGTTTCGTAACATGTTATATGAAAATCTCGTTTTCTTCTAAAAGTTTTTTTTATTTAAATAGAAAAAGATTACCTCCATACTTTTTTCTTTCTCCAAAAAAGTATTTTAGGATAGCCTGAAACGATTTAAAATTTTTATTTTATTTTAGAAACTATGGACAGTATTTAAGTAACCTTGATACTCCGAATCTCCCAGTTTTTAATACGTTAAACCTTTTAATCCATCATATTTTTTTCATAAAGAAAGAATTATTATACCAAAATATTAATACTTTTCTTTTTCAATTTTTAGTTTTGCATTTAATAAACTTAAAAGTCTTGCCGAAGTTCAAAAACATTTTATATGAAAAAAGTAGGGATTTATTATTTTGTTGAAATGTATACATTTAGAGGGTAAAGCTATATTATAAAAAAGTATGTTTTTCGTAAATGGGAACCTCATGTAAATGCGGAAACATTGCCTTAGTAGAAGACCCCAACTTATTTGCAATCGTTTAATACCTTCTGCCGCTTTTTTTTAATTTACATTTTTAATCTGGGAATTTAGGGATCTACAATTATATGATTTTTTCTTAAATTATCATTTTTTGAGTATGACTAAAACTAAACATTTTTTTACTTTGGATTTTGGTCCACTATCTGCTAATTTTAATAAAAGCTATGCTTCCCAATACATAATGTAGGTTTTCATGCTTTTTCTATTTATCATAGGCATTTCCTGAAAAAATAAATATATTAGTTTCAAACATAAAGGCCAAAGCAAATATTTCTTAATACGGTAGAAGGGGATGGTGCCGGTGCGGGGCGCGGCGATAATTACAGCAAATTTCGAAATACTTGAAGTATGAAAAAGTTAGGTTTTAATAGGTGAGGTATTTTCTTACACTTCTGGTATCATTATTTGGTTCTATAAACATTCGAAATATATTTAAATTAATTAAATCTTGCACCGTCACATATGAATCATGAAGCCGCGGCGCGTCCTGTGTATTTCAGCAGGTAGCAAAAGGTTATAACTGCTTTTGCCACATTATTTATATTGATTAATAAGAACATATTTAATTAGTGTTGAAAATTCTGGAGTCATTTTTCTTCGTTACATTACACTCTCCAGAAGTATTATATTGTTTAATTTTTAGGGTTTCGTAGCCCCGGGCAGTACCCTTATAGTTTCGGTCGGGTGTCCGTCCGTCGTACGAACAAGTATGGACATAGGGCCCAAAACTGCCATAGGACCAAAATTTGACATAGAGCCCAACATAGGACCCAAAATTGACATAGGGCAAAAAATTGAAATAGAGGCCAAAATTGACATAAGGCCCCAATTCGACATATGGTCCAAATTCGACATATGGTCCAAATTCGACATAGAGCCGAAAACTGGCACAAAGTTAATATAGGGGCCAAATCCGGCACCGGGCCGAAAATACACATAGGATCCACAATTGATATAGGGCAAAAAATAGACAAATGGCCCAAAATTGAGATATGGTCCAAAGTTGACATAGGGCCCAAAATTGACATAGGGTCCTAAATTGACAAAGGGCCCAAAATAGACAAAGGGTTCAAAATTGAGATAGGGTCCAAAATTGACATAGGGCTCAAAATTGACATAGGGCCCAAAATTGATATAGGGCGCATGGCGCCTACTTTGTCTAATTTTCAACCTACAATGGTCATATTGCTGAAATAGACGCTTCAGTCGGCTTCCTTCACACTTCACGTCGTTGCTACATTTTTCCACTCACACTTTTTAGCAGTTACCGTATTTTTTTGAAAAAACAGAGACCTATTCAATGTCCTGCCATCGCGAAACCCTTTCCGGGGTTTAGAAAATTTTCAAAGTGCGTTTTTAAAACCTTAATCTCGATTTATCGAATCTTAGTGATAATGTTCGAGTGCTCCACAAATTTCGCCATTTTTTAGTCACCGTTCCAACAGTCTCAATTCACGAAGTATAATCGTGATTTTGAAAAATTGTGCTAAATGGACTCTGCACAGTACTATTCAATATTCATAAAACGAAAAGAATCTGGCCGATAAAGATAAGAATTCGTTACTCGATCATTTTTATATTATATACGCGTGGACTCTCTCCCTCATGTCAGCTATCATCTCCCCACTCTCTCTCTATATTTCAATCAGAGCTGCCCCTCTCGACAACATAACCTAAAAATACACATGAATAACTATTGGTCAAGCTCCGCCAGTACGCGGTTGACAGCTCTGATCTCGATTCTAAAGTAAGGACGGCGAATTCAAATCCAACGAATAGGTTAAGGGAGAATGTGGCTTCAGAGGTCGAGAAGTTCCTTTCGATATAGTCGCAACCTCTTTTTTATTATAGGATTTTCGCAAAAATCTCGAGAGCTCTCTTCTGTCCAAGGTTCGGACATCGGTCACACTATCATGGAATATACTCTTTACATTAGAGTGAATCTAGAAAAAAATCACTAGAAGAAAAACTGTAGGGTTTCTGAGTAAATTGACTTTTTAACAAAAATTTTTACCATTTTTTGATCATTCATTTTTTTTTTCAAATTCAATTACTCATCACTTGGTAAGAAAAAGTCGGCATATCGGTCAGATACGTGTCGTCTTATTCCCTTCGAAAAACAACATATTTGAGTGGCAAATGATTCTGTGACGAGCATGGACTGCCTGTCCGATATGAGAATGTTTAGATTCATTTCCTGAGCTTAAATTTGTTACATTGGTTGTAACGTAACGAATTAAAAAGCCATTTGAAAAACTACCTTGGTGGGAGGCGAGAACAACTGAAATTACTTATTGGAATTATCGAGGGAATTAGTTATGGAGGAATAAAGAAAAATACAAAATTGCGTATTGTAGTTTATGAATAGGTCCCTAATAATTACATAATAATTGATTTATCATCTTGAACTAGTTTTAAAAATTATTTTGCCCTTGAATAAATTAAATTAAACGCGCGTTCAGCGCGTGAATGATGTTGCTAGTACATGGCATAAAGTGTAAAGCTTGTTCAAATGAAAATACAATTCTTTATTTTAGTAATGTTTTGTTAATGAGTGAAGTAATCTGCTGTTATCGATAGACAGCCGTTTTTTCCGTGGATTATATAGAGTACATCCGGAGTGCACAACAGAGCACACACGATTATATGAATTTGGCAACATTTCTCTCTGCTTTACTTGTGATATCTTCACTTTTCTCTAACCTGTTGAACAGGATATCACACTATTCCTCAAAAGAGGAGAAATGAAAAATGTTGTACGAAAGGAAGGGACGATTGTTGCGAACTTCGTATCATCGCATGTGCACTGCTGGGCACTCCTGGTGTATATATTCGATTTTATTCTTTTATTTTATTGCCCGAAAGTGGTTCTTTGTATTATTAATGTGAAATGTTTTTAAAATGTATTTTAGTTTGTAAAAACGTATTTTGAAAAGTGTTTTGTCACAATTTTGTGTCAAAACCTAAGTCAAGTTAGGTGGTTTTTCTAGAGAACGGCCCACTTTTGGTGTTCGATTCTAGCAAAATGAATTTTTATAAACAAATTATTAACGAAGTCTCAAAGACATTTTTAAACATGAAGGTCATGTCCGCTGATTATAATTATAAATGATATTCATAATTATAAATTATATTTATAATTATAAATTATATTTATAATTATAAATTATATTTATAATTATAAATTATACTTACCCAACATCTGAAATTCTTTTTTCTTTCGTTGAATGGCATCCTACCCTCAGCTGTCAGAAATCTTAGAATTCTGAGTCGCGCATCCCCATAAAAATGTTAGTCTTTCTAGCAAATCGCAGCGCAAGCGCGGTACGCTGTTCGTCCGAAACTTGTAGACTTTTCTGTAGCGAGAGCGAACCAATCGCGCTAAGCCCCCTCCTAGCAACATCGCCAAAACGAGCCTCGCTAGTGAACAGCCATTCGCCTGCGTCGCGAGTGGTGCGTCACCGCTGAAGCGAATTATAGCAAAGTACGGGTCGCGGGACCAAGAAATCAGAATTCCCCGGGCATCGGTCCAAGCCACATCTCCCTGGTTTCTCCGCTCCAACCCTTGCCAGAACGAAGAAGACCTAAACCAAGGACCCCGTACTCCATGGATCTCCCAGGATTCCTCCCGACTGGCACATCGTCTTCATCACCGTCCCCACAACTGGACCACCAACCACACTCGCTGCCGCCAGTAACGTTTGCTTAACTCCAAGGTACGCGATACCCACATGCCCAGAATAAGACGCGCACTTCCAATGTAAATAGTATTAGCAATAAACCTTCACTTCAATTTTAAAATTACTTTGTTTTTCCTTTTATAAATTAGTTTTCTTCTCCTATTTAATTTAATAACTTTTGAATCAGTCTCAATCCACAGACTGCCCTCAATTTGTCGCCCAAACGTGGACCCTGAGAGAGAAGTTAACACACTTTTCATCCCGTCTTCTGCTCTACCCACTCCCCTTATAAACAATGCCCCCTTCGCTCAGAGTACGCGTCACTCTCATCGAAAAAATTACTCTTACTTCTGGGAGTGAATAAACACCCAGTGGCGCCCATAATTGAACGAACTTCGACATGAACTCTTCGGTCTCTGAACCTGGAGTTTAACTAACTGGAGCATCCCCACCCTAGTAGTAATCGCTAGAGCACTAGCTCCTTGACAAATCTACCTCCTGTGGAAAACCCACCCTTTGGACAAAATTAAGGTCCTGCGGGAATCCCTCCCCTTATATATCTATACACCCCCGTCGATCTCTGAAGCAGGAGTTAAACCAAAAGGAGCATCCCCACCCTGGAAATGTTTTCCAGAGCATAAAATTCCCCCTGAACAACCCCCTCTCCCCTCTACAAGTATTTAAGCCCTGTTGTAAACATGGCCACCTCTGCACAAAACCCACCCCTTGGCAAAATCAAGGTCCTGTGGGAATCACTTCCCTTGTAAATCTACACACCCCCGCCGATCTCTGAACTAGGAGTTCAACCAACAGGAGTTTCTCCACCCTGGAAATATTTTTCAGAGCACGGAATTCCCCCCGAACAACTCCCTCTTCAAGAATTTAAGCCCTGCTATAAACGTAGCCACCCCCGTAAAATAACCCAACCCTATGGGAAGCTCTCCAGCTGTAAAGAACCAGCACCCTGCAGGAATCCCACCCCTTGGACAAAAACAAGGCCCTGTGGGAAATATCCAACCCCCTATGGAAAACCTACCTCTTGAATAGAATCCAGGCCCTATGGGAAATCGTCCCCTTATAAATAATCACCCCCTTACAAATAATTCACCCTCAAGTTGGCGAAACAAACCCCGGCGATAAATCCTCCCTCAGGATGACATCCATCGACTGTGCATTTCATTTCCGTGTAAATAGTCATATCCTGTAAATAATTCCCCCTTCCCTTGGCGAATCAACTCCTTAGTGAAAAATCCATCCCCACATGAAATCCACTCCCAGTGCCAAGTCGCCCGTTCAAAAAAATCATCCCGCTATTGGACATCCACTGTAACAGAATTGTTACCATAACGCGGGACTCGATACGGCCCTACACGAAAGGGTTGCCGGGCCGCACACGAGACGAAACGGAATCCCCCGAGGGGACCCGAAGTCCCGAGGAACAGCACAGCAGTTGCTCAGTCTGTGTTCGCTCGACTCAACATCGACTGCTCTTGATTTTCGGCTACCGTGCCGCTTTTCCCCTTGTGCGTGTTCCTAGTGCTCTTTTATCACCCTGAAGACGCTTCGCTGAGGAAACCATCACGACGGCCCTATTTACGGTCGCCTCCGTAGCCACCGCCTCACTACTTCTCTGCGAGGAAACTTATCGCCCGTCAGCACCCGCCACGGGCTGACAGTCTCACATCGTCATTTAAGTGATAAATAAAAACCACGTCTTTATATTAATACTACCTTTTGCCTCTTATTGTGTTCTACCCTTACTCTCGGCTTTCCAATCTGCTAATCTTCCTCCTCGGAATTACCTCCGCAATACCTGGCGCCCAACCTAAAAACCCACATCTTTCTTACCTTAAAATTCAAACCTGCCGATAAAAATGGACACAATGCAAAATTTAGACTCTATTTTTGACTTCAACTCACGAACTCTTAACCTAATAAGACTTTTTGCATGCTAATTGATCTTTATGCCTTGCCATTTGCCTGAATTTATTCGCAATGATTATGACAATTATTATTTGTATCGTGTATGACATGATTTTTTATATGTACCTGTAATATATATGAATTTCTGAATATGTGATATTTATATGTGCCCATAAAAATTTATATTGCCAGTGATTTATATGTGCATATGCCTTGTATATTTGAATATTATTACGTATCCGCGTATCGTAATTCATACTAAACGAATTACGCGAAAGGAAAACCATAAACGGAAATTAAAATAGCAATTTCTCTTTGTGGTAATAAAAGAAAAATTGATTTTAGTTTAAAAAGAATTAAAGTGAGATCGAAATAAAAATAAAGAAAGAATTTGGAAAAAACATCAATATTTTTGGAAAAATCAGACATTTATAATTAGGAAAAAGATGAAACCTGAAAAGAAAAGCATAAATTTTTCTTTCCGTTGAATATTTCAATCGCCCGACTTGGCGAAACTTCCCAGCGCGGTAACGAGTCCCCACGCGCAATACTTACCCTCGCGAGTCAAGCGCAAGGTCATGCGTCGTATCTTCTAAACAAAGATAACGAAAACCCCCATTACCTATTAATCCGAACCAATCCCAAAAAACCAAAAACGCCCAAATCCCTGTAACAAATCCTACGAAGGACATCCCCAGCTTAATAAGCACCCCCACGAGCAACAAATTCCAAACCCCTAGAGAGCATCCCCACCCAAGACACTAGCGAAAACTCAAGCACACAATGCTCATTTAGTTTAAGTAAGCCGAGAATTAAGAAGAAAAATAAAGAAAATAAGTTCGGAAAATTTTTGTAAAATAGCAAATATGAGGACACACATAAGGAAAGCGATAGTAACCTTTGGAAAAATAAAAAAGTTACTAATCGGAAAAAATTAGAAAAGGATTCTCAAAAAGCAAATGAGATATCGGAAATTGATAACAGAAATCAATGGGTTAATTGAAAAAATAAAGCAATAAGATTAAATAACATTACGGATAGTTTAGGAAAAATAGACGAACAAAACAATAGTTCGCCAGAAATTTGCGAAGGTATTGTTGAGCTTAACGAAAGCCAACAATTCCAATTAGAAAAACTTCTCGAAAATAAAATAAAAGTATATTAGGGAAAGGAACATAGGGCGACTCATTTAACGAAACATAAAATTGTCGTCCAAAGCCACGATCCCATTAAACAGCGATATTACCACGTGAGCCCAAAAATTAAAGAAGTAATTTATCAAACAGTTGATAAACTATTAGAACAGGATATGATAGAACCCTGCTGTTCCGATTGGTCTAACCCTATAGTTATGATAAAAAAAAACCAGGTAAAGACTATAGATTCTGTTTAGATTTCAGAAAGGTTAATGATATTACTAAAAATGACCTCTACCCAATCCCACTCATGGCAGAAATACTGGACACACTAAGATCAGCAAAATTTATCTCAAAAATTGATTTAAAGTTAGCTGATTTACAAATACCTTCAGAAGAAAACTCAAAACCAATAACAGCATTCACAGTCCCTGGAAAAGGCATGTACCAATTTAAAAGGATGGCATTTGGTTTAACCAATGCTTCAGCCACTTTCCAGAGACTTATGGACAAAATTATTACTCCAGACTCGAAACCAAACGTTTTTTGTTATCTAGATGACATAGTGATTGTGACTCAAAATTTTGACGACCATTTAAAATATTTAAATATCGTATTAGATAAAATCAATTATGCAAATTTAACGATCAGCCCGGACAAATGCGAGTTCGGCTGCTCGGAAATCAAATATTTAGGTTTTAAAGTTAACGACAAAGGACTCCAAATAGACGACGAAAAAATCCAACCAATCCTAGAATTCCCTAAACCTAAAAATATTAAACAATTACAGCGCATAATAGGGATGGCAAGTTGGTACAGAAAATTTATCGCACACTTTGCCGAAACAATAGAACCGATTAACAGACTACTTAAAAAAGATAAAACATGGGATTGGGGATTAGAACAAGATGAGGCTTTCCAAAAAATTAAAGACCTTTTAACTTCAGCACCAATATTAACCTGCCCAAATTTTACACAACCCTTCCAACTCGAAACCGACGCGAGTAACACGGGGTTGGGAGCCGTACTTACGCAGACAATTGACGGCGTAAATTACGTAATCGCTTACGCGAGTAGAAGCCTATACGGCGCAGAATCTCGTTACTCGGCATCCGAAAAAGAATGCCTGGCGGTAGTTTGGGTCATACAAAAATTTAGGCCATACTTAGAAGGCTACAGCTTTAAAGTCATCACGGACCACTTAGCGTTGAAGTGGCTCCATAACCTAAAAAATTCCACTGGCCGATTAGCCAGATGGGCACTAGAACTTCTCGAATATGACTACGAAGTCATATATCGTAAAGGTAGTTCAAATTTTGTCCCTGATGCTCTGTCGAGATCGGGAGAATCACCAAAAGTAATCGCGTTCGCATTAGCGTGTAGTATCGAAAAACCGAAAGCGGACATTGATGACAAAACAGACGACTGGTACTCAACAAAAATGAGGCAAGATAAAAAAGGACCGGAAGAACACTAAAATGGCGAATCAGAGATTCGCAACTCTATTTTCACAGAACCGACCCACTAAAATCTACTCTTTTGCCAGACTCTAACCCATGGAAACTCGTCGTACACAAAAAATTACGAATAGAGGTTTTAAAAGAAAATCACGATGACATACAAGCAGGACATTTAGGTTCCGAAAAAACGCACGCGAGAATTTCAGAGTACTACTTCTGGCCAGGGATGTATTCGGAAATAATCAAATACGTAAAAAATTGTCGAGTTTGTCAGAGAACCAAACCGAGTAACCAACCAAAATTAGGACAAATGGGAAAAAGAATCGTCGAAGAACCATGGATCATGATTGCTGCAGATATCATGGGCCCATTACCGATTTCAAAAAAAGAGAAAGAACCAATATTTATTAGTTTTTGTGGATTTTTTCACAAAATGGGTCAAACTAATACCGATTAAAAAAGCGAACGGAACAACAATAGAGTCAGAATTCCATAAACGTGTAATTTCGCGCTGGGGAACACAGTGGATTCTCCACACCGATAATGACACAGAATTTGTCAACAAAACTTTAAGGGAATTAACGGAAAAATTCGGAATTAGACACACGAAAACGCCAAAATATTACCCACAAGCTAACCCGACAGAACGATACAATAGAACGATAAAACAGATAATCAAAACATACATAGACAATGATCACTCCGCCTGGGACGAACACCTAGACGATTTACAGTTTGCAATAAACACTAGCAAAAATTCCTCGACTCAATTCACCCCAGCATTTGTAAATCTAGGTCGCGAATTAGAACCAATTCAATCACTCAAAAAAAATATTGAGAACGATAGCGAAATAGAGTTTCAAAGCGTAGATAAATGGACAGATAGACTGAGGAAGTTACAAATCTTTAAAGAAGAAGTCCAGAAAAATTTAGACCAGTCAAATAACAGACAAGCTAGCAATTATAACTTGAGAAGAAGACCCCTAGAATTTAAAATAGGAGATAAGGTTTTAAAAATGGTAACCAAACTATCAACCAAAGCTGATAAAAAGGCAATTAAACTTTACGACCAGTTGAAAGTCCTTTTATAATCAAAAAGAAAACTTCCCCAACGATTTACGAATTAAAAAACCTGAAGGGAAAAAGCATTGGTGAATGGAATATAAATGATTTTAAATTAGAAAATGTAAATACAGATAATGGCACATAGGCGTGGAAAATATTAATGACTTAAGTCAGAATATTGAGACTTGAACAAAAGCAAAAATGGCATGGGATCAATAGCATGAACGACACAAATGAACTCAAAAAACTATAAACAACACTCTGAATAATAATACAAGACAGAAGTAACAGTCTTCTTTGAGAAGAAAGAAAAAGACGATAATATAATAAGAAATACAAAAAGAAATATAAACCTTACAAAGGAAGTACAAACAGTGGAACGCAGAATTAAAAATTCTATAACAGGAAACAAATTGACTCTGAATTTTTGTTAATAAACTAAATTACATAGTTTTAATGGGATTTACAATTTTAATAATTAATAACTAAATAAAACAACAGCAATTGAACTCAAATAAAAACAGACTCAAAGGACAATCGACTCCAAATACAAACAAAAAACAGACTCAAAGGACAATCGACTCCACAGAAAAACAAAAAACAGACTCAAAGGACAATTGACTCCAAAGACAAACAAAAAACAGACTCAAAGGACAATCGACTCTAAAAACAAGAAATCTCCACGACAATCGACTACACGGACGGATTTTTCGTTTTTCTTTTCATATTTGTTTCAGAAAGAAGATAACCATGGAGGAGGATCAGAAGCGAAAAAACAACGACAGAAGAGGAACCAAAAGCACAAAACTAGGGACAATTGTGAAGAACTATAACATCAGTTTCGCGAAGGATTAATACTCAAATTTATTTACATACCATGTAACCTTTTTGACAACGAAAAACAATTTAAATTGAGAAAAACTTTACAACCTCAGACTCCAACAGACAAATTTACTCATACTAATGAAACCGAAACATGATTATTGACTAGATTTAAAATTATTAAAGCAAACCTCAAGAGGAAAACATCAGACTTACAAAATTTTGTTGAAATGCCTTTTTTTGAGACTATATCAGTCTTGGATAAACACATTACGGAAATTAAAGGTATATACCCGAACCCCCGTGGGGGAGGGGGGTGTAACAGAATTGTTACCATAACGCGGGACTCGGTACGGCCCTGCACGAAAGGGTTGCCGGGCCGCACACGAGACGGAACGGAATCCCTCTAGGGGACCCGAAGTCCCGAGGAACAGCACAGCAGTTGCTCAGTCTGTATTCGCTCGACTCAACGTCGACTGCTCTCGATTTTCGGCTGCCGTGCCGCTTTTCCCTTTGTGCGTGTTCCTAGTGCTCTCTCATCGCCCTGGAGAAGCTTCGCCGAGGAAACCGCCACAACGGCCCTATTTACGGTCGCCTCCGTAGCCACGGGCTGACAGTCTCACATCGTCATGTAAGTGGTAAATAAAAACCACGTCTTTATATTAATACTACCTTTTGCCTTTTATTGTGTTCTACCCTTACTCTCGGCTTTCCAATCTGCTAGTCTCCCTCCTCGGCATTACCTCCGCAATACCTCGCGCCCAACCTAAAAACCCTGTATCTTTCCTATCTTAAAATGCAAACCGGCCGAGAAAAATGGACACAATGCAAAATTTAGACTCTATTTTTGACTTCAACTCACGAACTCTTAACCTACTAACACTTTTTGCATGCTAATTGATCTTTATGCCTTTCCATTTGCCTGAATTTATTCGCAATGATTATGACAATTATTATTTGTATCGTGTATCCAACGTATCCAATATCTGAAATTCTTCTTTCTTTCGTTGACTGACATCCTAACCTCAGCTGTCAGCATACTTAGAATTCTGAGTCGCGCAGCCCCCTAAAAATGTTAGTCTTTCTGGCAACTCACAGCGCAAGCGCGGTACACTGTTCGTCCGATACTTGTAGACTTTTCCTTAGCGAGAGCGAACCAATCGCACAAAGCCCCCTCCTAGCGACATCGCCGAAACGAGCCTCGCTAGTAAACCCCCACTCGCCTGCGTCGCGAGTGGTACGCCGCCGCTGAAGCGAAGTACATAAAAGTACGGCACATCGTCTCCATCACCTTCCCCACAACTGGACCACCCACCACACTCGCTGCCCCCAGTAGCGTTTGCTTAAATCCAAGGTACGCGATACTCCCCCCCCCCCAGCTACATCTCAAGCTCAAAAATCCCTATACCCAAACGGCTAGAATAAGACGCGAACTTCTAATGTAAATAGTATTCGCAATAAACCTTCACTTTAATTTTGAAATTACTTTGATTTTCCTTTTGTAAATTATTTTCCCTCTGCTATTTAATATAGTAACTTTTGAATCACTCTCAACTCACAGACTGACCTCAAGGAACTATTACAAATAAATATAATACGTATTGTTGATAATAAGTTCTATAAAAAAAGGCGTTTTTTCACTTTAAATATACGAAAAGAAGTTAATAGTGTTATTTACAACATGAAATCAGTATATAGATAACAATTTGTGTAATTTTGAATAACAATTATATGAATCATTAATTTTGGTTGTTTAATTACCACAATAAAGCTAATACCATCAATATTTAAAGTAAACATAATTTCTTTCTACGAAAAAATGGCTGATTGAGGCATTTTTTATAGAAATTGTTATTAACAAGGACACAAATTATTATTCATTGACTTATATCCTGTTTCAAATATTCTGAACTTAAACTTACATATTTTGAGTGTAATAATAGCTTTTTGTATCGTATGTGTTATTTTAATTTTACTATGACACCATTAAGCCAAATCCCTTTCGGGAAATAAACTTGTTCGATTCCGGCCTCGTTACACCATCGGGGATTCAAGAATGTATGATACTATGGTAGGGAAAGGATGCATAGGAGAAGGTATAGATTTTAATTCAATCAAATCAAAATGATTTCAGAATGAAAATGAATTGTATTTTTGGTATACTGAAAAATTGTGAAAAATTCGAACTCAAAATAATAAATAATTTTGGAGAAAAGCTATTTAATATTAAAAGACTGAATATTTTCTAACGGACTTTCCAACTCTCGAAGCTGGTGCAAAGCAATTAAAGTTGACGGCTTTTAATTTCAAAGAGTTTTACTCTCATGTATACTTAGGGCAAATTGAATTCATAACTCATGCAAAAATCCTTTGTATCCAGTGTTCTCTCACGTCACAATTGAGTATTTTAGTAATTGTCAGGTAGGTTAGCGTAGTTGATACATGTTTACATGTGAATGCATACGTAGAGGTGTTATGGTTTCAAAATCCGTTTCATGGAAAAGTAATAATTTTTATGATTTGTAAGCTGAATATCAGAAAAAAATGAATTTTTCAACATTCTTGGTTACGTTTTAAATATGAAAATACTATTAACTCAAAAATTTACGTTTTAAATATGAA
This sequence comes from Andricus curvator, assembly GCA_932195095.1. NCBI lineage: Eukaryota > Metazoa > Arthropoda > Insecta > Hymenoptera > Cynipidae > Andricus > Andricus curvator. The sequence goes on along the minus strand of CAKNYM010051408.1, from coordinate 20,261 downwards.
AATACTATTAACTCAAAAATTTCCAAAAGCGGGCTTGACGTACTCTGTCTCTCATGCGACGAAATGTCAAAATATACATCTAGTTTTTAGTAATCTTCTTTAATGTCGCGTTGTAAGAGGTTGGACGTCATCAGTTGCGGTTAACCCTTTAAGGACCAAGCCTTGATCCAGTTGAATAAAAATTCTGAAAAATTTCAGGAATAATGTATGGTCATTTTTTGATCGATTTTTGCAAAAAAAATTTTTTTTAATATTTATAATTTTCTCAATTTCTATTGAGTATACGATCATTTCTGCTATGACATAAGAGTAATTTTACACTTGTTGCGTTTTTTGAAAGTGTTTAAAAGGTCCGTATAAGTATTATGTCTTCTGTCTACATATATGGGGGGGGGGGGGGGGGGGTACGAATTGCCAGAAAAAAACTCGACGTAATAATTGAACGGTCCCTTAAATTAGATCAATTTTTAGATTTAAATTGCGGAAAATTGTGCAATTTAGAACGTAAAGCCTCTTAATCCTGAAACCATTATAAATTCTCACATTCAACATCTAAAAGACTAACATTGAAATTTCAAGAATTACGCAATGGGGTGGCAAGATAATACTGAAATTAATTCAGTCATTTGGGCCGGGTAACAAAAGTTATGCTTTGGTATCCGAGAAAAGTAGTCACAAATTTTTGAATCTGTTAATGTAATGTTTTCTGTTCGATCTTTGAAACTGAAAAATAAAAATTTCGAAAATTCATAACATTTACCCTATGGACTAAAAAATGATGACGAATTTTTTGTTGGGTTAGTTACAGTTTTTTTAAATATTCAAAAAACGTGTTTTGTGAATTTAGGCAATTGTATATTTTGTTACGTCTTGTAAACATAATGTAGGGGAAAGGTGTCCACAGGAAGTTAGAAAACTCTCTCGTACAGATGCACAATTTTCAAATGAAAGCCTTAATAAATAAATAATTCAGCTGAAAGCATACAAAATTGAATTGATTGAAATGGAAAATTATGCGATTTTGAATATTTTATATTTCAATAAACTCGATTTGAAAATGTTCCATTCGAATTATTTTTCGGTTTGAAGACATCAATAGCAAACTTGTTCAATTTGGATGGCTTCTACTTTGGAATTGTACAGTCACTAATTATTTGCATTTGAAGATTTTTTAAATTTGAAAGATTACAATTTGTACAATATTGAATGTTTGAGTTTACAATTATTCCGCATGAGATCACCCTGAGGCCACCTTGAGTTTGAAAGGTTTCGTGTGTAAAAACAATTACAATTAGAAATATTTGAATCTTAAAAGCAGTATAAAATTTTTAATCTTATCCTAGTAACGGAATACAAATTTCTAATACTGAGGATTTTTAATTTACAATTCATTGAAAGTTAAATTGGATTTAAAAAATAAAAATGTTCAAATTTTCAAATTGCAAGTTTTTTTAAAACACAAACTCAGTCATACCGTACCGAGTATATGATCTCAGTAATATAAGAAATGCCAAAATGGGAACTGTTGAAAAATAAAATAAAATACCGACAGTGTGCACGAGGACTGTGGATTGCAGGATTGCCAACGACGTAGTGCGTCTGCGTGTGGCGAGTTGGCGGGCCTGGCGGAATCGTTTCAATCGTTTCACGAGGCCCTTGTCTCTAACAGTGCAGCCCTTAAATTATCATCTGCTGGACCCAGAGACTACCACCAAAATCTGTAATCAGCATCCTAAAATGACCAGCCAGGAGAGCATCGGTAGCTGCAGCTTGGATGTCGATCGATCTGCGTCCGACCGATCAGGTTGGCAATGCATTTGAAGGAAATTTTACAGAGAAAAAATATTCTACAGATTTTGATACAAAAATTTAAAAAAAAAAAAAAAAAGGTTTTAGAGCCAATTGTATTAATTTATTTAACTTTAGAGAGCCCTTCCAACCTGAAAAATTGATGCGTGCAAAAGACTTCAAACATAAACAAATCGCGTAAAAATTTACAAGTATTATTTCAAGAACATAATTTATTCATGATGAATACTCAGTTTGCTTTGCTGAATCTTTCTTTACAACATCCAAAACATTCCATAAAATGTACCTCATGGGATATTTCGTTCTATCTTGATTAAACTTGATAAATTAGCGTGAATATTAAGAATTAAAAAAGCAGAGTAATTTTCTAGAGTAATTTCATAAGATTTTCATTATTAGTGAATAAAATCTAAGGTTGCTAGGTCGTAGATTTTGTTGCCTCTTACCAAGTGTATCCACGGTGAGGCGAACCTATTTTAACTGAAAGCTGTTTGCAAATAAGATTTTGTTTTTTATCATAGTTCTTTGGCGTTCTATGAATAATTTCAAGTTAAATTTAGAATAATCCATCCTATCCTTTTTGGAGCAAAAAAACTCGATTTTTCTTTAATTAATTTTCAACGAAAAAATTTGCCCAAAATATCATTCGTCGTCACTTTTCCTGATATAGTTGAAAGGGAGTAGTACGCTAAATGGAAAAGGGTTTTTCCTCGATTTGAGTGGAATACCTACGAGAGGTTATTAACTGGTTCGTTACTCATGATCCAAATCCGCCGTCAACAACCCACCAATCTATAACTTCTCGCTGCTCTTACAGATATTCCACTCAGAAGGAGATGAACTCCTTTACCATTCAGCGTAATACCTCCCCCTAAACTATGTCCAAAAATGCATGGTGCATTTTTAATTCGCGCGCGCTTTGTCGTTTGGTCTCCTTACTGTTCGTGATTTCAATTTTTTAAACTCAAAAGTTTAAATTAAGAGTATTATTTGCCAATTAGTTGCTTATAAGTGGAATTTTGCAATATTGGGTCTTGGAGTTCATATCCTTATGTAGGTTTTTAATTAAGTTCAATAAATTTCTCAAATTGTGTTGGGTAAGAAATTATAAATTTAATATTATTTGATACATATTTAATCATAATCTCAATGGTCCCAATCTTATAACTCAAATCGATGCTATAGTTGATGGAGACCGTGATTTTTTCCATTCGCGGGATCTGTTAAGATTGGAAAACAGCAACTTTAGTTATATATACAGTAAAATCTTGCACAATGATGCGCTACCCCAGATATATCTGCTATTCAAAGCCCCTTTCCTTTTTAAGCGCATTTTCGCTCAAATAAGAACTTCCTCCAGGTTCATAATTAAGTTGACCTCTAAAGCTGGAACAAGTGTAATCGATCCACAACAGATTTGCCAGTTATGTAATCTAAGAGAAAATGAAGATCTTTTACGCATCCTCGCCAAATGTCCAATCTACTCGCCCGTTAGAAATCATTACTTGCGCAACATTGGTATGATAAACGAGAACAATCTTCACTTATTGTTGTCAAATATAAACTCTGGAATGCTTCGCTCGATATACAACTTTATAAGCACATGTTTAAAAATCCGAGCTTTCTCTCTATTCGAATAATACACTGCCCAAACTCGACCAGTATAACCTAACAACCTATTGTACATACGATTTTATAACTTTTCTTTCATTTTGATATTTATCTTAATTTTATCGATTTTTGTAATAGTGGCCTTCTCTTGCCACAGAATCTTGTATTCTTAGAGGCAATACATATACATACATACATACATACATACAATATTTAATCATAAAGGACCCCGCACACTTTACATTAAAACACTGGAAACACTGGCAAGACCAATCCAGCTAATAAGAGCAACAAAATGACGCTGTCCTGGCAGTACTAGGCGAAGTCATGAGGCTGTCCTGGCAACGTAAACAACTCAATGGAGCAGTCCAGTTCAGCAGCCTATGCAAAATAAAGGCAAAACCAGTTAATGAAGGCAAAAAAATGGGGTGGACCTGCCCATTTGAACACGCAAGCACACATGAAACCCGAGTGTTTTGGCTGCATTTTTATAAGCACCTATAATAATATCCTAAGATATGCTCGTCACGTTTTGCCGCATGTGCAACGTCCTCATTCTCTTGTCTGTTTAAGATTGTTCTTTTAATGTATACTACGCTGATATATTGTTGCATTTCTGAAATGAAAATATTTCCACTCTCTCATAAACCAATAGCGCACCGTAATGACTGTTGTCACTATCACGGCTTGTGAGGAACACCGTAGTGTGAAGTTTCAAACGCGATTTCTCGACAAAGTGAGACGTCTTAATAGTATTGCATGTAGTATAGAGCAGGCCTCTTCAGCGAGGGGAAATTCGTCCGTATAAACTCATTGGCGACATGTTTTGTTTCCACCACTACGCCTCCTACCTCAGCTGAAAGCACTCTTTCAGCTAAGGTAGGAGGCGTAGTAGTGGAAACGAAACATGTGGCAAATGAGTTTATACAGACGAATTTTCCCTAGCTGAAGAGGCCTGGTATAGAGGTATTAAATGCACTAATTATCATTATAAAGCACATTTTTCTACTGTTCCAATAAGTTCATACGATAACTGCGTGGTTGGGTGTAATAACAGTTGTATAATTATTTAAGAATTTTTTATTATAGCCCAGCGTAGACAAGCATACTGTCTTGCCTTTGTAGGTTGGACTCATCTATAGTCGTGCCTTAACTGGCTGGACTACTGACATGACTTGCGTTTGTTGTTTGGACTGATATGTAGTCTTGTCTTAACTGGCTGGACTAATAGCATGTTTTGCCTCTGTTGATTGGACTGATCTATAGTCTTGTCTTAACTGGCTGGTCTACCTAAGTGTCTGGCCTTAGTTGGTTGGACTGATCTATAGCAGAAGTCGGCAGCGAGGGGAAATTTCTCAAGTCCAGCTCTTTTAGCACGTGTGGACCGCTCGCTGCGTCTCTCCCACCAAGAGTCTCTACTCCACTCTAAGAGTTCGGGATGGTGGTAAATTCTATTCTACTACGTCACAATTTACCACCACCCCGAACTCTTAGAGTGGAGTAGAGACTCTTGGTGGGAGAGACGCAGCGAGTGGTCCACACGTGCTAAAAGAGCTGGACTTGAGAAATTTCCCCTCGCTGCCGACCTCTGATCTATAGTATTGTCTTAACTGGTCGAACCATCAAAATGTCCTGCCTTTGTCGGTTGGACTGATCTATAATTTTGTCTTAATTATCTGGACTACTAAATATCTTTGGTAGTCCAAAATGTCTTTTGCCTTGATTATTTTGACAAATCTTCACATTACCTGGGCAGTTCAATCAGTGATTTTGCTGATTACATTTTATTGAAAAATCTGCACCTAATCTTCAAGTTTCGAGCGGGACATTAGATTCGCTTGTGGTTATATTCTTCACGTTCAACCCCATCTATTTCGGAAACTTTTGATTTTTTGGACTGGTGTCCATTGGGATTTTTTGATCAGGAGGCTTTGAACTATATTATATTGCAATTTCATCAAAATTTACCGGGACCGGATTTTAAGTTCAACCCATAAGTACTTGAACATCCAGTTTCTCTTTTGTACGTGTTTCAGGGATGCCCCCTGTTATCTTAAGCAAAAAAAATCGTACTACGCGTTTTTGAGAAAAAAAGAGTTTCATTTTTAGCTATTAAAAATCTCAGTTTTCTCGAAAACGACGCAAAATATGAACAGCAGTTCATTGTTCAAAATTGTTTCCCTTCCTAAAATCTATAAAATTATACCCTTACCAGATGTTTACCCTGTATAATTCAACAAATATTTCCCAAAAGATAGACAAAATAAAATTTGAGAACCGAATTTTAGAGGTAAGTTCGAATTTTTTCCGTATTTTCGTGTACATTTCAGAGGGCATGGGTGGATAAAACGCAGTTTTCCGATAATGATATTGGGATGAATTTTTTTTGGTGTTGGCTAACATTAAACAAAATTAATTACTGAAAGAAAATCCGAGAACCGGACTTTTAGTCGAATAAAATAATAAATATGACGTTATAATGAACCATTATATTATAGCCATCTAAAATCATATATTGCATTATTTTTACAATAATTAAATAAAAGAAAACATTGATTTCATTAATTTTTTTAAATTCTATATTTTCGTTCTTAAATGCTGCGAACTTCAGTGACATTATTAACTATCGTTTTCCCACAATGATTTTTAAACTTTATGACCTTCTACAACTGAACCAATACTTTTGATCCTATTTTCTTTTTGGGATATTTTTCAAAAGAAAAAATCAAGCTTTTTTCTAGCTTGCTTAAAAAAAATTACGCATTTTTAGAAAAAGTCAAAATTGTTCTGTAAAATAAAAAATCATGTCGAAATAATTTTGTCATCGTAAAATAGTAATGATTTTTATTGTAAGCCTCGTTAAAAGATCTTTCAAAAAACCCTCCTCAAAAAGCAAAATCAGATTACTGTATCAAAAGTTAGGGATCGTGCATCTAATATGTCACTCGTTTTTCCCTTGTTTAAATAAAGACGAGAATAAAATAGCTTTGAAGCCAAAATGGATACAATGATATTAGCAAAAGAAAAACGTTTGACGTACTATGTGCACGACCCCTTATGTACAATTGAAAGTTAGCAGTCAGGGTGAATCGTCGAAAATTCGGGCCCCTGTGTCATAATCTTAAAGGTCCAATATTATAAAAGTGTTGGATTAGTTAGGTGAATGTAAAATGTGAGTTATTCATCGATTGAATTCGATTGCTTTGAAATTAACAAAAAGTTAATGAACATATTCTAAAAGTAAACTAGTAATATAAAGATCTTTTGAAAAGTCGACTGATTGAGCATTTTTTTTGTCAATTACATATTATGCCTCCGCGCCAAATTACCCTCGACTCGTCTAATGATATTTTTGGCAAATTGTTTGCGAAAAATTAGTTATCCGAAAAAATCTACTTTTTCAAAAGGACTCGATTGACTATTTTAAATTTGGTTTCAAATTGTGGGTAGGATGTCAAAGAACTGTGATCAAAAACAAAATCCCATTTGAAAACAACTTTCAGTTAAAATCGGTTCCACCGTACCATGTACCTCCATTGCTCTATTCACACCATGTGTCAATCGAAATTAGCCTACAAAATACTTTTTGTTCCATGCGTGCCAAAACAAAATTATCTTCAAAATTTGCATCTACTCTTTTAGTAAACTCTGTGCTGTTCAAGAATTATGCAGTGGTATTTTCGACTTGCATGAAGCAGTGTTATTCCCTTTGATTGAAAATAATGATTTAACTTTACAAAATAAAGTAGTGCAACATTACAAAAATTCTATAACTCATCAATTCAGTCTAATATTATGATGTCGTGCAAGTGTTCTGAAGCAAAATATTCGTGATGAATCTCATTGGTTCAAGTATTTTGTTCCTAAAGGTATAAATATATATATATATATATATATATATATATATATATATATATATATATTGTATGTACATGAATCAGTGCTGTCGAGCAGTAGTGTTTCCTATTATTAGTTAAACTAATTCTATTTGCAGAAAATACTTTTATTCTCTTTGAATATAACATATAAACGGGACTTTTAAGAAAACTGTTTATATTTTCCACGACCTATTTCCAAAAGGAATATCAACTGATTAGAATTTGTCATTTTCAGAAAAAACGATAGATTCTCTATCGGAAAAAACATTACATAGCTTCAATCTATCTTGCACCGAAGAGCAGGTATCATCACCAGAGAACCTTCAAAACAGCAGAAGTGAAATATTGCAACGTGGCCACCAGGATGGCGAAGCAGATCAGCTGACAGTGAAGAAACCTAGTTATCTAGGACTAGCGTGCAGCATAAGCGGATATTCTGGAATTAACAGATACAGCAGTAAATTAAGAGAAGGCTTCCGATCCAGGGACAGCAGTCCTGGAGCGCTGTTGATAACTAAGGAAGTCAGTCCTATAGGATTTAGGTAATTAATTTACAAATTTAATTTAATTTAACTATATTACAAAACGGCGATACCACGCTGAAAACACCAGTTCTCGTAAGATCACTGAAGTTAGCATTGTTGGGCGCGGTTAGTACTTGAATGGGTAACCGTTCAGGAATACCTGCGTGCTGTTGGCCCGTCGTGGGTGTGGTGGGCCCACATTGGTAGTAAATATCCACCTAGAAACACTACCCGAATCGGGTAGTGAGGCAATGAACTTTCGAGTTCGAACTGCTAATCTATGTTATGTATGTATATTACAAAAACTCTAAACTGATTTTGATAGCAGCCCAGGCGAAAGTTTTCGATAGAAAATGTCTATCCGCCTGAATACATTTTATTCCGAAATTTTTATCCGAACTAATCAGTTTCATTGCCAGCAAATCCGATGTTGGACGAAAGATTCCTATCTGAAGTAATCTAAGGTCGGTGCACAACTTTGCAAATCTGGAATTGACTGTAAGTACATAATTAATCAGGGAACGTATTTTTCAACAGACTTTGATGTTTTTTTTTCAAGAAATGATCAGCGTTACATTTTTACGAGAATCCTGGTTTGCGATTTTTTAATTTTTTTATTGTATTAGTATATAAGAAAATAAAGTGACAGTTGGCCATTTCAGCAATATGAATTTTTATCTTACGAAAAAATGCTGAAATAGACTCTCTTTTTTTTCCATTATGTCTTAAATCAATCCTCCTCCTATATCTTTCCCGAGCCCTCATCTGAAACCATATCCGGTACAGATTTCACATTCTCTTCTGTTACTCTTGTAGACATACATAAAGCAATTGAATCCTTCCGAAAGAGATTCCAAGAGTGTTGGTGGTATCCCTGTAAGCTATATACTAAAAGATATATGGAGGTTATTTTCCCTTACTTAGCTGATACGTATAATTTTTCAATTAATTCTTCCACTTTCCCTGGCCTATGGGAAAAATCTCATATTCGCCCTACACCTAGGATCAAAAATCCTGTTTCTTGCAATAGCTCTCACTCTCCCTCCCTCCTTGACTTAACTAACAGGAATAAGTCTGCCTTACAGCTAGTAAAATACACAAAACATTTTATCCTCTCAAAATCAATAGAAAAATCTGTGATAAGACTCTACGAATTAGACTAGTAACAATGCTCATATTCCCTCTCTTAAACTATTGTTGCTGTATAGTTTACGACGATATATCTCTCGGACTCGATGACATATTAAAGATTTGTCTAGATTTATAATCGACGCAAATATTTTATGGCGTTTAATCTTTACGGTATCCTTAGTATACATATTATTATGTAATATGTATAGAAAAAAATATAGCACAGGTCCTCAGAGGATCTGGTGTGAAGGACGTTGTTGACTGGGATTTTTTCATAATTAGCACTGTCTCCATAGAAACCAAAATGAAAGAAAGAAAACTCATCAAATATCCGGTGTCTTGCGTGATTCTGGTGTCGATAAAATTCCTGAAGACCTACCTACCTTTTTGGTGAGGAAATTAATATTTTAAGTAAAAATATTCGTTTTCCGAAACGGAGAAATGCAAACATAACAGACGTCCACAGCCGAACGGCGAGAAGCATTTGAAAATCCAAAGACAGCCAACTTGAAGATGGTAAATATAAATTTCGCGATTTAGATGGCGAAGCGGATCAAAAACGCGAGCAAATTGACAGGTCCTATGTATGAGAGCCGTGGGATTGTAGTTGAAACTCAGCAATACTAGCGCTTCTAATGAATAGCGGTTGAAATAAGGAATTTAATGTTAAAAAAGCCTAAAGTTTATTTTTTTGCTCTACAGGAGCTACTGCCAAATATCAGAAAACATCTTAAATCCATGTAAGGGCACTCATAGAATACGAATAATTTGCATAATAATCAACCTAATTGTTATAAACAACATAAGTGAATAATTCAACAATTGAGTGGTTTAATGATCGAAATTGTTTTTGCACTAAAATTGCTGTAGTTTATCTCTAGCGTAACAGTAGATTTTGCAAATGTTCAACTGAAAAGATACATTTAAGAAACATTGATGAGTATTAACAATTATAACTTTTAGAAACAAATTGGATAAAAAAAAAGAAAAATTTTCGCATTTTTGAGCAAAATCTGTTGTTTTTTTTAAACGTAAATCTGCCTCAAAATGCGTTACCTAAGAGGCTTAACTATTAGAAATTATGATTGTTATAAACAAAATTGAAATTCTGGCATTTCTAAGTTGAAGCAAATTTTTTTCAACTAAATTACTCAGATATACCTCAAGAAATATGGTACTACGAATGTCTGTTCAGAATTAAAATCCTCCATTTTTATAAATGAATTTAATAAAGTAAAGCCCATTTTTTATATTTTAGTGCAAAAAATTGAAATGACTGAAGAAACTAGGTTGACCACGAATATTTGTCTTGAATTGAACTTTGTTATTAGCGTCAAAAAATTGAATAAAAAAGCCATTTGGAAACGTATTGCGAGTGAATTCTACAAAAAAAGCTCGAGTAGCCACGAATGAGGTTTTGGGACATAAATTACTAGTCAGTTCAAATCCACTAATTGCATGCAAAAGGCTGCAATTAAGAAATATATTGATAATATCAAGACATAAATACATTCGTTTTTCTGTAGAACTTATCCGCAACACGTCGAAAATGACTTTTGTTTATTCAATTTGTTTTTAAAAAATTGAGGTTTTCTTATTCTAGACAGAGATTCGTAGTTTAATATCTATCTTGGGGCAAATCTGAGTCTTTTATATGAAAATAAATTTTTTTAAATTGAGAAATGACAAAGTTTTACTTCTATTTTTATAAAATTTGTTTATATCAATCCCAATTGTCAATGGTAAATAATGATTTGTAGTTGAGCCTCCCAAGTAACGCATTTTGATCCAGAAATGCGTTAAAAACACCGAAGATTCTTTGCGAAAATGCTAGAATTTTTTTGTTGTTCATCCAATTTGTTTATAAAAATAATGGTTATCATACTTTGAACAATATTATTGCGAATTTACAACATCTAGAAAAGTATCAAGCCATTTAACTAAAAATAAAAGATCAGATTTACAGAAAAATGAGAAATTATGAATTTTTTATAATAATTGTTTATGAAAATAATTATTTTCTGAATTTTATACATCTTCGCAACTCAGTGTTGCCCTAGATTAAAAAAAATTTCTGATACTTGTTAGTCGCTCCTGAAAAGCAAAAAAAAACTGCAAAATTGCCTATTTCGCCACACTTGGGTTTGCATATATATATACAATTAAACCATTTCCCTTTCAGGGTAGGCGTGACACTACCCGATTCGGGTAGTGTTTCTAGGTTTTTCTTGTAGTTATAAATAACCACAATAAATAAACATATTATTATTATTATTATTATTATTATTATTATTATACCATTAAGCCATTTCCCCTTCGGGGTAGGCGTGATTTGCGCGGTTGGAAAAATAGTAGTGTGTGGATGGGTGTATAGGTATAGGGTAGATAGGTATATAGGTGTAAGGTATAGATATTTTAGATTGATCTAGAATTCTCGTGTTATTTATTTAAATGACACGTTCGTTCCGCAACACTGCTCCGACCCAGGTTGTCATTCACTCTATTGTCACTCTGTTTACAAACTATTTGTCGCCACACTTTTTTGTCCTGGCATACTACTCTAGCTTCCTTCACGTCCATGCATTTTCTCATGCAAGCTCTCGTGTTTCTATGGCTTCTTATGTCTCTTCAGATTAATGTCTCATTTACAGATTCTAACCATTCTTTTGGCGGTCTACCTCTGGGCATTCTGCCATTTACTTTACCTTTATACACTTGTTTCGTTAGTCGTTCATCTTTCATTCTTTCAACATGTCCGAAACATCTTATCTGATGTCTTTCCCATGTGTCAACTATTGTCTCTTTTGCACCACATTCTTTGAGGATTATCTCGTTTCGGACATCGTCCATCAGTGTTTTCCCGCATATTGTGCGCAGAGGTTTCATGCCAATCGTGTTAATTTTACTCTTGTCCTTTTCTTGACATGACCATGTCTCGCTACCATATAGTACAGTCGGTACAAATATATAATTATGTATGGTCATTTTAGCTTTTTTTTGATAAGTTTTTATTCCTGAGAATGGATCCCGCTCTACCGATAACTTTCTTACCCTCATTTATGCGCCTATCTAACTCCCCATCTATTTTTCCTTCGCTAGTGAATAGGCTGCCCAGATATACGTACTTGTCAACTTGTTCTAATCTCTCATCATTTAGGACAATGTTACACATTGTTTTCTCACTTTTTCCTTCAAACACCATGACCTTTGTTTTATTTACGTTAATGTTGAAGCCCATGTTCTTCATGCTTGTATTAAGTTTATTCAACATTCTTTGCAAGTCCTCGATTAATTGTGCCATAACAATCTTGTCATCTGCGAAACCTAACCTACGTACCTTCACTGTTTCGAGATCTCACCCTCTTCGTCGAAGAGGGCCATTCTTAGACACTTGTCGATAAACATGATAAATAGCCATGAGGACATAACGCATCCTTGTTTAACGCCTTGTATAATATCGAACCAGTCACTCAGTTTCCCATTAACCCTTACACTCGCTTTACTACCTGCATATATTGTTTGTATTGCTTGTAGGAGCCATCCATTGACTCCGTACTCTTTAAGGACTTCCCAAAGTTTACTTTTATTTACCTTGTCAAATGCTTTTTCTAGGTCAACAAATGCACAGAAAACTTTCTTCCCTACTCTTAAGCTTTTTTCTGTGATCTGTCTTAAGCTAAATATCTGATCTGTAGATGATCTTCCTGGCATGAATCCACTTTGGATTTCCCATATATTTTCTTCTGTAATTTTCATTTCCCTACGAATAAGTATTTTTGAGTATATTTTACTTACGGCACTTAGTAAGCTGATACCTCTGTAATTATTGCAGCTGCTTTTATCTCCCTTTCTTTTGTATATTGGTACGATAATCGCTTTTCTCCAATCGTCTGGGACTTGTCCCGTCTCGATACATAAATTTATCAATTCGCACAACCTGTGAGGTATGTACTCGCCACCGTATTTAAGCATTTCAGCGCTAATACTGTCTACACCAGCAGCCTTACCATTTTTTAAGCTCCTAATTATATCTCTAACCTCAGTGACACAGACTTTTTCAATTGGGTTTTCTAATGCATTATGTTCGATGTCGTAGTTCTGTTGCCCTATATCTTCACCTCCTAATAATTCTTTAAAAAAGTCTTTTAAAGCGTCTACTATCCCGTCTCTATCATATAGCATTTCACCTTTGCTGTTTCTCATGCTGACAAACTCTGTACTTTTACTTCCCTTCATCTTTTTAAATAATAGTGTCTGTAATCATTTTCATGTCTATTTCTCTCCTCATCGCTAAGACCTGTATTATTCATTGTTTAGATTGTGCACCTAACTACCACCTTTTTACGCGAATTTTGTTTTACGAGTCGAAAATCATGTCCAAGTTAAAAAGTGATTCGTCGTATGGTGGAGAGTCTTGTTGTAACGTCAGTCCCACCAAAACTTCTGTTACTGGGGGGGGGGGCAAAGAAAGGAAGCCGAGAGAGTCGCAATTGGGATCTGAAATACAACGATACACCAACTGGTGGCCAAATGTAGTACTAAAATAACGGGGTCGTATTCGTCGTATTACAGGTTTTACTATATGATCCATTTGAATTTTATGATAAAAATTATTATTATATTAATAATTCGTTCAGTTTAAAGCAATATAATCAATAAGAAATTTGAGTAGCACCAGAAGACAAGTTTGGATTCGTGTATTTGGGTCTCATAAAGTTGAAAAAAGCGTTTTTTCCTTCTTGTCTTCATTAGACATATCATCATATCTTTAAAAAATAATGATTTTCTAACTAGATGCTACTATTTTCTTTTACTTTAATATAATAACACATGTGAGGAACAACTTAAAATAAGTCATAATACCCACTTTATATCCAAATGATGAATTATTATCGTCGTTATTATAGAACACATAACCTTAAATTACGGTATGTTCCGTATATCACTCATTTATATTATTTTAAGTAAAATCTCATTTTCTACTTAATTAAGGTATTTTTATGTGAAAAGTGTACTAAAACGCACTTACAAATAGAAAATTGTTCACTTTTCAAGGATATGTGTCCAATGTATTTATCGTAAAAACTAGTTGGAAGCCACTTTTTTGTACGTTATGAGAGGGTCTGAAATTTCCACAAAAAACGTGATTCATATTCCTTCATAATATGTTTTAAATTCAGTTTCTAAAGTACGAGTACCTAGCCATGTTTAACCCTCTCCTTAAATAATAAAAACAAACCATTTTTCACGAAAACAATACACTGGATGACGATTCCATCAACTTATAATTGATATTTTTTCTAAATTTATAACATGTCCAGCATGCACAATTTTTTTGTCCTTTCTTAAAATGTGTACTCTACTCATTTTTGTAGATATTGACTCCCAATTCTTGGAAATAATTGCAAAATAAATTAAAAACCCTTCGCATCACATGTATTAGAAGTAAAGTGACCCCGTTGTTGCCTCCATATTGCCTATCACGTGGCGCTGTGACGTCATGATTTCAGATCCCAATTGGCTGATGTTTTAGGCTAAGAAGGTCACCAGCCTTCAGCAGCGTCGTATTAGATAGGAGTTCATATGTTCGCATCTGCCAAATCCCGGCCCACCTCTAGGCACTCATATTTGAGTTGCACGGTTAGGAATCATGTGTGAAATTTTCTGTATTCAGAGACAAGTTTATGAAAATAATCAAACTTTAGAATTTTATATTTGGTTTTTTTTTTTTTTTTTTTTTTTTTTTTTTAATTTTGGGAGACAGGACCTACTCCTTCAAAAGCAGTCGCTTGACTGATTTTGAGAACAAAGGGAACCATGTGCCTTGGGTCAGTTTACAATAACGTCGTATTTTAAAGTTAAATGTTGGAAATATTGAGTGCTTTAAAAGGATTTTTCTAAGATATTCTCGAATATGCGAAAAATCTCTGAAATACTGTGGAGGTCTTGATTTATTGTGAGCAAATTAATTGGAAATATATTAAAATATTATTATAAAATTCAGTGAAAACCATTAAATTAATCTCTGGAATCCGTCAAGAACTTGAAAATTCTCTCAAATTAGGAAATATATCAATATACTTGAAAAACTAATTAATATGATGTTAATGTTTTTTGTCCTCTTGGTCTAAAATCAATACTTTTTGAATATTGATTATTAATTTTATAAGTTGTGAAAAAAATCTCTCTCGCTCCGCTGGGATTCGAACACCAGGTCTTTCAGATTTCCGTTCTGATGCTTTAACCAACTAAGCTACGGAGAGACGAGAAGATTTTCTTCACAACTCCTACAAGTTGAATTTCGACGTCATTCAATGTACTTGCAAGATCGTTCCAACATGAGAGTGATTTTTATTAATTGATGTTATGGTTTTTGACCAACGAAATAGTAATTAATATGATATTAATGTTTTTTGTCTACTTGGTCTAAAATCAGTATTTTTTTAATATTGATTATTAATTTTATAAGTTGCGAAAAAGATATCTCGCTCCGCTCGGATTCGAACACCAGGTCTTTCAGATTTCCGGTCTGATGCTTTAACCAACTAAGCTACGGAGAGACGAGAAGATTTTCTTCACAACTCCTACAAGTTGAATGTCGACGTCATTCAATGTACTTGCAAGATCATTCCAACATGTAAGTGATTTTTATTAATTGATGTTATGATTTTTGACCAACGAAATAGTAATTAATATGATGTTAATTTTTTTGTCTAGTTGGTCTGAAATCAATATTTTTTAATATTGATTATTAATTTTATAAGTTGTGAAAAAAAACTCT
Source organism: Andricus curvator (assembly GCA_932195095.1). Classification (NCBI taxonomy): domain Eukaryota; kingdom Metazoa; phylum Arthropoda; class Insecta; order Hymenoptera; family Cynipidae; genus Andricus; species Andricus curvator. The sequence continues at coordinate 4,527 of CAKNYM010051408.1, read as the reverse complement.
CTCGCTCCGCTGGGATTCGAACACCAGGTCTTTCAGATTTTCGGTTTGATGCTTTAACCACAGCTTATTTTTTTCACAACTTATAAAATTAATAATCAATATTCAAAAAATATTGATTTTAGACCAAGTAGACAAAAAACATTAACATCATATTAATTACTATTTCGTTGGTCAAAACCATAACCAACAATTTTTTAAATTCCTTTCAAACTTTGAAATCAATTAAAAATTCCTTCTAATACCCCAAAATAATTTCAAATCACTATAAATGAATATCTTTAAATACCTGAAAAAAATTTTGAAATTCTATGAAGCAACTCTGTTTTCCTAACATAAAAAAGGCTAAATTTAAAAATCGTGCTCTACAGATCCCTTAAAAATGTAGTTATCTTCAATCTCAAAAAAAGGTAAACAGATAAAAATTAAAGGCTTTAGAATTTTTGAATAGTAAATTCTTGATTTCATCCACTGTATAACGGCGCGCTTACTTATCAGTTCTCTTACTTATAGACCTGTCATCTCCGTTTCAGAAAATGAATCCTTTCACACAAAATATTTGTTTTATCGCCACAAAAGAGTTTCTCGCAGAATTTTATCAACCCCAGTAGATTACGGTTCAAGGCAATCTGCTGGTGTATGTTCTATTATTATTATTATGTTATTGCTGTTAAACTTACTCTCGGGCGAACTCGGGTTTTCATTATTAGCCACGTACTAAGTCAAGTCCCTGATGTGATAAAGATGTTATGCATTTAATAACCTGTTATGTATCTCTTGCGACCGTTTTGTAGTAGGCACTCATTTAAATGTATGGTGTAGTTTGGAGTTCGCTGTTGTCCATACACAGCGGCAGAGAGTGTTGATGGTAACATTAGCCGCCTCTGAACGCTTTTTTAGACCTACCTTCTGTCACTCAGCATAGGGTTTTAATCGCCTACTTTCTGATGGCCTAGGAAGTTTCTATCAATGCGACAGGTGTTTAGTATAACCGCCTTTTGGGCTGCTTCTGGTACCTTACTGACTCCTAGACGTTTGAGATGTTTAGTGCATCTTGCGTTCACATTGTCTGTAGCCGAAATTACACTCGGACGAATAGATGCATGTTTCACATTCCTCCATATTGTCGTTACTTCATGCCTTAGCTCGCTATACTTATGGATCTTAGTTGCATAGGTTGCCTGCAAATTCCGGTGAAGCGGATAAGAAATTTCAATGATATAGACTTCAGCGCCTTTTCGCCTTTTTTCTCACGCAACACGATGTCGGATGATCTGTCTGGATAGTGACATTGCCAGTATAACATGTGGTCTTCGTTTTCTAAAACGTATACGGAAATGTATGTATAGAAAGGCATCCATTCTGTTAAGAGTCCTAGGATTAGGGCAAGTTGTTGATGTTCAATGCCCGTTACATCATTACGTCTGTGCGTGTACTCTCTCTGAGCCATTACGCGACAACCATTAATAATGTGATTGATGGATTCGTGGGTATCTCCACACAATCGGCACCTGTCAACCACATCTTGATGTAACACGTGCTTGTGATATTGTCTGGTGCTGACAACCCTGTCCTTAATGGCTATCACGAATCCCTGTTTCCGGAAGCAGGACGCCCTTTTTAGCCAAACATAGGATGCCTCTCTGTCCACTTCATGTTGTTCTAACGTTTTGGGGTGCTCGCCGTGGATGGCTTTTTGTTTCCATTGTGCGTGTAAGCGAGATGCGCTTCACAAACGGTGTTGTAAAGCATAATATCTTGCTTGCTATTAAAATAATCTCGCTTGCTATTAAAATAATCTTGCAACTGTATAACTTGTGACTCGCACGGTTTCTCGATATTTACAACAAACCTACCCCCTATATGTCCTGGTAGAACTACCATTTCAATACCCAAATTACTGTGGCGCATTCCACGCTTGGTCTTTTCGACGCTCATGGTTCTGTTTAACTTTTCAAGGTCGGTTTTTGACTATTTGATGTGCCCAAAAGAGTACATAATGACAGGGATGGCATAGGTGTCGATAGACCCGATTTTGTTGAACGAGTTGCGATAACATCATCCTCGTTCTCGTTCTCTAGCTCTGCGATCCCTAATTCTCCTCCAATGAAATGCATGTTTCTGCATTTATCTAGTCCGAACTCCATGTGGATATCATCGGAAAACTGCTTTTTTCTGGATCTTCCCAGTTTGTCGGAACTGAAAGCTGCTCATGGCGTCCAGTTGACTATGTCTGACTAGATGGTTTGTCAAGATAGTCCTGACGCTCATCTAGCAAGGCAAGATTCAAGGAAATAATCGTTCGCGAAAGGTTTCTTACTCTATAAATAAAAACTCAAACGTTTCACAAGTCAAATAATAGTACATTTAATTAATTGAACGTAGGCATTAATGAACAATTAAAGTTCGAGAAATCGATGTTTCGGAATAGCCAATTTACACGATTATGCATTTCGAAATAATTCATCAAAATTCTTTAATAATAATCTCTTCAATTAAATTCACTGTACTTAAAATTAAAGCTCAATCCGCAGATGATCCACGAACCTTGCGATCTTAATATTAAAAGCTAACAGTTTTACTAATATCACCCAATCAATAAGGGACTCAAGGGCATCAGCAATGACAATATGTATACAATAAATAATGAAATCAAATCCAAGATAATAGAAACTGTTTAAATTCTCAATATAAGAGAAACTCTGTGTTCACGTATTTGGCAAATTAAAAACAATAAACTTACAGGATACATTTTCAACAAGAGAATTTTAATATAACGTACGAAAGAGAATAACGAAATCTTGTAGCCACGTGCACAGAGGTTTTCCCAGGGTTTTAAGCAAAACACCTTACCGGCTGAAACATTCCACAGCAAAAGTCGAAGATAATTTTCTTGAAAGGCGATTCTCCGGTCGACTACGAGGTCGTCCTGGCCACGACCTTCCGGGGAGTCGCCTTGACTGCGATCCAATGAACAAAACTAAAAACTCAGAAAAATTCACCTTTCAGCAATTACAACTGCTAGGCAACTAGGCGCTTTGGAGATTACAAACGGAAAGAGGAAGAGTGCCAGAGCGCACTCATATTTATAGACTTGGATTCTGTCGCCATATTTGAATTTAATCATCTCTGATTGTTTGCAAATCAGGCGCGAATCTTGCACAGAAGCAATTTATTCTGGCACTTAATCCGGGCTGTAGTTATAGAGGTCTCACTAGCGATGCTGGAGATCGATGACAAATCCTTCTCTAACCAGGAAAAGAAAGGTAGAATGTAGGTGAAATGGTAAAATCAATAATTTTGGAACATTTCCTAACGTCAAACAAAATTTGGATAGAAACTCTGCGATGATTTTCGGGCAAAGGCAAGTTATTAGGTTGGCCGCAATGACTGATGTTTCTTGACGCCAGAATTTTAATTCGACCGATGTACATTCTAAGTAGAAACGTCGGATCTAAGAATTCCTTGGGCATCTCCTTGGTCATCAAAGTACTTTATTGCTTCCACGATGTTGATAAACTCCAAGAAAATTAGACGAAATCAGCCAAATTTGTGTTACCAGCAATAAGAGTGACTGCTATAGGTTTCAAAAAAGTTGACATCTCTACAAAAGTTTGAATAAGTCAGTGACCAAAAATCGCTCAAGAACGTAACACATGCTTTAAAAAAATCCAAAACAATAATATTTGTATAGATGTTACTAAAACTTATTAAAATGTAAAAAAAAATGTTTTGCGACTTCTTTGCATGAACTTCGACTCTAGAGCTGAATTTATGGAAACAATTCTATCAAGCTGGTTCTATTCTTTTATTCTATTTTTTCAAAACTACGTCTTATTCTGAATAATTTAAAAAAGTACAGCTTAATATGATTAAAATCTCTAAAGTTATGAAAGTTCAAAGAAAGAGTTTTTAAACAATTATTGTATGGTTTTTTCAGACACGTCAGAGAATGGATACTAGAATTTTCATCAAAATTACTAACAGTAGACGAAATTCTTCAGATCAATTGACCTGAAATTGCTCAAGTGTTTAATTTGTCGGTATTTACTTAGTATCATCTTATGCGATCATTTTTCTCCAATAATATTTTTAATCTTCCTTTGGAAGTTTTCTATTTTTCTTATGTGGAACTATCAGCATGAGAAGTTAAATTTATGTTCTTATTCCTACGCATTTGGCTTTTTTTTTAGTATTCCCAAGTTACAGACATCAGGTAGCTGGTGGAAAGTGCCGAATAGTGATCCTCGACTTACATTGATACTGATGACTCCTTTTATGCGCGCAGGAAAAAAAGCCTAGAAAAATTCATTGATGATAACAAATTATCTAATAATGTTGAAACTTTATTTCTTATGTCATTGTATTATTTGATTTTTTTTTATTATTTCAAGCTTTAGCTGAGCTTTCTATCACAATTTGGAGCTGAGATAAGGTCCTCCTTCATAATTAATTATGTAAGCCAGGCATGCCCAACTCGGGGAAATTCCCTGCGAGAACACATGTTCCGCGTCCCTACTCTTTCTCCTA
>CAKNYM010051405.1:203339-237223 GCA_932195095.1 Andricus curvator | reverse complement strand
AATCTTTCTTGATTAAAAATTCAACTCTTTGGTTGAAAATTATTTTTGTTTTAATTGGTCTTGAAAATTTGCCGAATTCAGTTTCTTAATTTTTTTCGGCACTTAAGCAAATGCAATTTTCTGTTTTAAGCTACTGCAGTGGATTTAAGTAAATTATGCTGAACGATTTTCCATAAAATTTCACATAAACTTGAACATTTAATCTTTCATTTTCAACTTTTTAAGTAAAATAACATATCGTAGGAATTCAAGATGATGGATCCAATATGGCGTCTGCTTGTAACAAATTTGCAAAGTTTCATCAAAATCGGTGAGTGACAGTTCCGTAGGTTTGCATATGAGTGAGGGGAAGCCGCGTAGTGGGGGAACCGGTCACAGGTAGCTGGGGCGGAATTGTCATTTGCCCAAATAAATATTCCCAGTGGGCACAAAATTTGACGACGTCTTTACGACATTGTTACGAGATCTTTACGACGACTTTAAGACATCCTATGTCCATGTCGTCAAGATGTCTTTACGATGTCAAAAAGACATCGTCAGATCGTAGGACTACCTTACGATATCGTGGAGACATCTTAACGACATGGACATAGGATGTCTTAAAGTTGTCGTAAAAATGTCGTAACGATGTCGTAAAGACGTTGTCAAATTTTGTGCCCACTGGGTTGGCAATAAGTGCTTGCCTGCCCATTTAAAACTAGTAAAATTTGGCAGCTTTCCGACACCTCTAAACATTAATTAAAAATTCTAAAAAAAAAAAAAACGATTTGGTCCAGGGTTTTGAACTTCAAATGAGCAAATATTTTTATATTACTCCTAGTCACTGGGATAATCAGACGTTCAAAACTGAATTTTGTTACATTCTCATAATTTATGAAAGAGAAAATATTAGATTAATTCGAAACTTCGCCTCAGTTATTTCCACGTTATGAGCCACTGTGAATTCTGAAGCCGAAGAAAGGAAGAACGAGTTCGTTAAGGAGCCATCCATAAATTACGTAAAAGCTTTTTCAGGGGGAGATGGGGGGGGGGGGGCGATACTGCTGCGTAATATTTTTAACAAATTAAACTTATAGAAAATACATGTATCCACAATTATAGTACACGGAAAAAATTTATCCGTAAAAAAGTCACGAACTAGTAGCTAGGTCTCGTATGTGAGAAAAATTCATCGGATATTTATGTATTTTCGTAAATAACCAGCGAACTTTGAAAAAGATTGAAGAACTCGATGCGAAAATTCTAAAACGGTTCATCACTTTTTTTTTACGTAAATAATTACAAAAATATTACGAGTGATTGGGAAAAGATTATCAGAGCACTCGCGAGCTTGCCCAAGAAATCTGGGAACTAGAAAGTAGGTTCGCCTGTACGTGGCCCACACACACGCTCGCCCAAATGCGCTGTGCGTGTGTGCGCTCGTATGTGTGCCTCGAGCTCGTCGGATGAGTGGCTAGAAGTTTTATAATACCTATTTTGTTTGGCCTCGATGGCTGCGCGTGTTCACGCACTCCTGGTTTATGTTTAGAAACTGGTGAGTCAGCAGTCTTTGAGGGTTCGAATCTTCTGAGTTGCGAATTTATAAATTAATATAAAATTAAATCGCGCAAATAAAATTTTTCCTCTTTATATTTCAGTCTGAAATGTTCAGGAACTGTTCGTAGGAAATTCGAACTGTTCCTAAGAAACTTCGAAATTTATCCATATATTCTCATAGAAATAAGGATGTAATGTTTCATTTTTTTATCTCGTATCCGATACCTAGCTACAAGTTCGTGACTTCTTAACGGATAAATTTTTTCCGTGTATGATAATCAAGTTTAGTCATAATTAGGGTGCCCCAAGAATGTGTGTTTTTTTTTATTTTGGCAAACACTATTTCCTAAATTTCTTCTTTTTGGTAAAAAATAATTATAATTAATTTTTTAGTTTTTAATTTAAAAAAATATAAATTTAAGGCTACAGAATTATTTTACCCCTAGAAAGTATTTTTTACTTATTTAGTAATAATCCCTCAATTTTGCGAAACAAATAAAAATTTTGAAGATATTATCGGGCCTAAAATACTAAAAATTCCGTAATACCGGGAGAACCGAAAAAATCTTGAATTTCAAAATACATAATAAATGCATATTTGATATACTTTAAACATTTCTATAGTACTTTAAAATGAATTTTTACCGAATAATTTACTGAAAAAGATGTGACCTAGTTAATTAAGGTAATTTTTGGTGTAGTTCTGCGTTTTTATAACTTTTGCTTATCGATTTGCTTATTGATTTCACTAAACTTTAACGTACTACAGGAATCTTTAAACTGTAAAAATGTGTACTTTTGGTATATTGAGAAATTCAAGTTTTTTTTTGTTACCGGGTATTCTCTTGATATTGTCGAAGAAATCATGTGCCAATTATTCCAGAAAATAGAATGTATAGGGGCCATTTCATACCATTAATTATTGTGATGAAATTATCAATTTTTTTATTCTAGGCCCGATAATATCTCCAAAAATTTTGTTTTTGTTTCATAAAATTCAGGGCTTATTCCTCAACAAATAGAAAATACTTTTTTGGAATGCAATACAACAATTTTTCAGCCCAAAAATTTATATATTTTTTTTTATTTCAAGACGAAGCAAATTCATTTTCAGACCTAAAAAGGCCTAGCAGAACCTCTTAATAATTTTTGTTAACGCACTGTCTATGGTTACGGAATTTTCCGTAAGTCCAACCCCTTTTCCAGCTCGTGCTAGGCTAACGTTACGGAATTTTCCGTAACCATGACCCGTGCCTTTTTTTAAATAAAAGAAAATTGATGGTAGAATTTTTTCAACAAAAGGAAGAAATTAAGGGGGTTGGCGTTTGCAAAATCCAAAAATACATGTTTGAAATTGTTACTATAGCAAAAATTATTCAACATTTTCTAAGTTTATACGGGGCTATATTTGACGGCAGATTAAATAAGAAGTAAAAATAACTAAAACATTCTGTAAGTAGTTTCAATCTTCTACATTTTTGTTCAAAATATAAAGTTAAGTGATTTGATAAAAAAATTGTATAATCTCGTTTCATGACATTTAATTAGCGTTTATTATAATCGCAATCGTTACTCAAAATTTTGGAGTTATTTTAATCCACCAGTAATGAAGAGTACAGTTCCTTTGTTGCATGTTTTATATTGTTTTAATTTGCTTCGTTTTCATTTTAATGACCTTTACTTATTTGGTAATTCAGGTCTCTCGGGTAGTTAGTAATTTCTGTAGAATAAGACATGGCTGCAAATATTTGGAAAAATTACGTAACATAGGTGGGCAGGAGGGTAATTTCAAACCATTTTTATGACTATATAGTTACATTGGGGAGGGGACGTTTAAAAGAGTTGCTAAAAATATGTTACGTAATTTATGGATGGCTCCTTACCAGCCTTCCTAAACCAACGGTTCTGGTTTGATCGGTTAAAAATGCTATGCAAAAAGAGTACATTTCAATTTTGAGTCCAACTTTGCCTTTAAGCATTCTTTGACAGGGCTCGTCGTTTCGGATTCATTTAATGTAAATGCTAACGGAATCGAAAATGCCAATTTTTATTCAAACAATGCGATTTAGGAAAAAAGTCAAAGGAAGGAATTGTAGCTTTTTAAGAGGTCTAAAAAAATGTCCAAGTTCGCAGTCCTGGATTTAAGAATAATATTAAAAATGAACTTATAATAACAGTTGTCTTAAAAAATATAATAACGTATGTCGTAAACTTACAAACTGTATGTGGAAAATCAGGCGCGAAGCGCGAGTATCGTGGAAATTGAATAATGTAAAATAATATCCAAAATTTAATCTTTACATGTAATTACGTAGAAAATAAAGTGTCAAGATTTATATAAATCTGGGGTAAAGGAGGTATTTTTGCTAAATAATCTTATTTGAAGTGTGCATAATTAATTAAATAATTGCACAAACAAGTTGAGTGCGAGAAATAAATATCCCAGCGCGAATGCCGTAGGGCCGTAGGCGCACTCACTTAGAATGTGGACACCAGAAGCGGGCAGATTTTTAAATTTGTAAGTGTACGAAATTAAACTTTTTTATTTCAATTTCATTCAAATTTAAAAAAAAACTCATTTGATGAGTAGAGATCGAAATTCAATAATTTTTGAAGCCGAACTACTAAAAAACGACATGCACTATAGTTCATTATAATATTTAACTTTGAAACATCGATAAATAAACAATTTTAAATAGAATAATGGAAAATGAAGTACTTTTAAAATTAAAAAATTAAAAATTTAATTTGGATTTGAATTTCTAGGCGATCTTAAGAATTTGAATTATTTTATTTCAATTTTTTGAAATCAAAATATTGTTGATTCAAAGTGAATGTCAAATTTTAGCACATTATCATAGAATTTGCAATGCCAAATTCCAAATAACATAACTATACGGTACAAGATTAAAACTGATTAAAGCAACGTTATTTTCGGTAAAAATCATACAAACATTATTTTAGCTCAAGCCTTATTTGTAAATTTGATTAGGGATTTAGTTAAGTCCTTTACGTTTACAAGTTTCTGGAGACCTAGGTAAATCTTTTTATTAGGGTTATTTTTGAGACGACATCTGGTTTTACGAACTTTCCCAAATTTCTGATTGTGTTCAGAATTGGCTTTATTGCTTTATTGCTGGTGCCTGGAAGAATAGATTTAGGAAGACGAGCTCAGGAATATTTGTCCTTGCATGCCTTTTTCAAGTTTATACTTCATAATTTATATAATCGTACACTTCAAAATCGAAAGCCTTACAAATTAATTTATTATTATACCATTAAGCCATTTCCCTTCCGGGGTAGGCGTGACTCGCTCGGTTGGAAAATAGTAATGTTGGGAAGGAGGTATAGATTTTTTAGATTGATCTAGAATTTTCGTGTTATTTATTAAAATAACACGTTCGTTCCGCAACACTGCTCTGACCCAAGTTGCTGATCAATCTCTCAATTATTGTCAAATTAAAGTCCTTAGAAATTCACAATTTTAAATTTAATATTTCAAAATAGGACAAGTAATTTATTCTAATTATGGAACATTTAAAGCGAGACGGATTCGAAATTGCTTTCGAAATTATATAATTTGTGAAATTATAGAGTGAAGTTATAGAAATTACCAATTCAATACTAAAAATTCCAAATTTTATTATTTTTTATTAGAATATTTACTTCTGCCATTGTATTGTACAAATTGCAAATTTTGGAAAAATTAAAAACCTTCAAAATCTAACATTTTTAAATTTATGACAATCAACATTCAAAAATTCCATTAATAATAAATAATTAAAAATTATATGTCAATAATAAAAAAATTTCAATTCAAGAGTTTTCAATTTTAGCAATTTTAATTTAAAAGCCTGACATTTTTAATTTGCATTTAAACTGATTGTAATTCAATTCTAAGCAGGAAAAATCTACAGAAAGTTATAGATTAAATTTTGGCCGTACGTATATGGATGTTTATATCACGATCGAGTCTAAACGTACGGACCTGGCAAAGGGTGGGGGAGTTGGAAAAGGGAATGGGGCGTGGCTTGTGTCCGGATGTATAGACACTACCTTACATTTTTCAGATCTAGTTATGTAACTCCACTCCATAAAATTTGTAAGTATTTCATATTAAAAAATGTGGACAATAAGATTTATTTTAATTTACTCATACTTGAAGTTCAAGTATGAAATACTTGAATGAAATTTAATTTAATTTACTTATATTAAATTTAAAATTTTCAAATTACAATGTTAAAAACGGAATATCAAATTTTAAACTTTATTTGATGGAAACACTAAAAGTTGTAGTCCTACAAATTATAACGCTCAAAGTCCTCTTATTCAAAAAGCCTAAACCCCTTAAAATAGAACGACTTCCATTACACACACACAAACGTCGACAAATATTAAACACTCAACCTTAAAAAATTTTTGAACTTTAAATTGAAGGTTTTTAAATGAAAGAATTATTTCAAACACAATACTTATTAGGGTGGTTAAAAATATAAGCTTTCAAAAAACTACCGTGACACTCGTATTATTCATGTAAATGTGCACACTTTTCATCTATTGTAATTTTCTCTAAAATCAATATTTTGAAAGTTATTAATTTTTTTAAAGGGTACTCAATATATATTATCCTTTTTATTTTAGAGACAATTGCAATTAATGAAAATTGTGCCGATTTACAAGAGGAATACAACTGTATTATTAAATTTTATGAAAACATTTATTTGGTGTATTCTCCTTATTGTTGGCAATCTGTGAAGATTATTGTGGTTTATAAATCATCTCAAATTATAAAGCAAACGAAGAGAAATTCAGAGACCTGCATTCAAAATCACTTATCTCTATTAATTTAAGAGATATTCTCTAATAAAGTTTTAGCACCGTTCGGGAAGGAAAAATTTCTAATTTATTCATTCATTTGAACCAAAATTGATGATTTTTCTACCATAAAATATGAATTTTCAATCTAAATGGACGAATTAAAAAAAAACAGTTAAATTTTCGACCAAAATAGATGATTTTTTAACAAAATAGTTATGGCTTCAATAAAATAGTTGAATTCTTAAACAAATTGTATAATTTTCAGCCTAAAAAGAAGAAATTTGCAAGCAAATAGTTGAATGTTTAATCTAAAAAGTCGAATTTTTTAGGCAAGAGTTGACTTTTAAATCCGGAAAGATTAATTTTCAAAAAAAAAAAGATAATTTTCAACCAAAAATTTGTAATAAAATAATTGAAATTTTAATCATATATTTAAATTTTTAACCTACAAATATGATGTATTCATACGAAGATTATTTTTAAACAATAAATATAATAGTTGCATTTTTAATAAAAAAAAGATGGAATTTTTACAAAAAGAGGTGAATTTTAAAATCAAAACGACGAATTTCCCTTATGGAAAATAAGTATATTGATAAGTATTGGTATTGGATAAGTATTATATATTAGGCCAACGGCCATACCACGCTGAAAAGCCCAGTTCTCGTCAGATCACTGAAGTTAAGCAGCGTTGGACGCGGTTAGTACTTGGATGGGTGACCATTCAAGAATACTGACATGAGTGCTGTTGGCACATCGTGGGTGTGGTGAGCCCACACTTGTAGTTATTCATAACTACAAGAAAAACCTAGAAACACTACCCGAATCGGGTAGTGTCACGCCTACCCTAAAAGGGAAATGGTTTAATGGTATATATATTGGGGCTAAAAGTTTTTTCGCGAATAAGTATTGGGAATCCAATACTTTTTCGCGGAAAAAGTACACGATCCTTTACTTACCAATATTTCTTTTTCATACGGGAATTTTGAACAAAATAGTCAAATTTTCAACTAAAAATATGAATTTTCCAATAAAATGATGATTTTTGCAACCGAAAAGACAAATTTTCAACAAATAAAGATTTTTCAGTCGAGAAAGGAAAAAAAGTTCTTCCAAATTGTTGAAATTTCTAGCCAAAAGATTAAATTTTTGTAAAACAGTTGAATATTTAATCTGAAAGTATGAATTTCCAACGAAAAAGTTATTTTTTAACCCAACAGGTGTATTTTTGACCAAAAAGGAGGAAATTTCAAATCAAGAAAATTAGTTAACATAGTTTTTAATTTTCAACCAAAGATGTGAACCTTCAACCAAAAAAGTTCAATGAATTTTCAACTCACATAAAATGAAGAATCTTCAACCGGAATAGTTAAATGTTCAGTTAAAACAATTAATTTCCGTCAAAAAAAAAAAAGAATTTTCAACCAAAGGGATCAATTTTCAACTAAAATGATGTATCATTAACAAGAAAATGTATTTTCAACACAATGGTTTAACCTTCGAACAAGTACTTCAATTTTCAACGAAAATAGATACATTTTTAAGAAATGACGTAATAGTAAATATTTCAAGCCAAAAAATTGTATTTTGAATCAAGAACAGTTTATTTCAACCCAGGGTCGCATTTAGTAAAACCGCGCCCCTAGGCTGCCCCCCCCCCCCGATTTTATTCAAACACTTAAATTGTATTTGTTATTTAACGAAAATAACATTAAACCATATTTCGTAGAATCATAAAGCTGGTTTTTCCCTGATTCACATTGCTCTTATTTAACAAAACTTAAATTTCCCAAAAACAAAAAATATTTCAAAAGTTTTAAAACTATTCACAGTTTTTAAATTATATAATTGTTTGATTATACTTTTTAATAAGTTCGTAATGTAGAATGTAAAATAAAACTTCCTAAAACAATGATGTTATATCGTCGCCCCAGAGTTATACTACGCCATGTCCACTTTTTGAAATTTTTGAACTATTATTATTTTTAGGCTTGGTTAGGGCTAAACTTTGTTTTTTAATACATTTTTTCATGCAATTTATTTCCTCAGCTGTTACAATTATTAATTAAAATAGTGACGTTAATTAAAAGTTTGAATTATATCACGCCATGTCCTTTTTTGCATTGCAATAAATGAAAAAATGCCAACTTCGTATTGCATATTTTATATGGATAACCTAAGTTCAATTTGAGAAATAGCGATTTTCAAAAATATATTTAACCTTAAAAGTAACCATCGGAATATTAATCAAACGTCAATAATTTGCGAGTAACTCATTTAATTCGAGGTATGCAATACAACAGAATAATGTAAAATATCATTCTGTTAAACTTTTTCCTTAAGAATTTCATCATAAATAGTTCATTTATCAATATTTTGTGGACATGACGTACTATAATTCTGAGAAAAAATGAATTTTTTGAATCTCATATTACGCCATGTCCAAACCCAATTTTCCACATCACCTAAAATACATTCATAATAGTATTAAAATTTGTGTTAATATATTCTTGATCACGCATTATTTTTGACCGATAAACTTATTTCGACATTTGACAGCGTTTTCGCAGAGTATATTATGGTTAAAATCTGAACTTCATTTTCTCAGTTTGACAGTTGAGGGACATGGCGTACTATAACTTTAGGGCGACGATATATTTAAAAAATGTTCTTTTTCATTTAAATTTAACGCTCTTCAAAAGGCCTTGTCTGCGTTTACCGAAATTTGGCGAGGGTAAAACAGATATTTTCTGAGAGTCCAGGGAGCTGCGGAAAAAGGCGGCTATGCTCACCGAGACTCGGTGAGCGCTATATCGGTTAGCCTAGGGCTAGACGTCCTAGGACCTAGACTTCGACTTCAAAAAGGGGTCGATACTTTATTTTTCGGGTTTTGTATAAAACACTTCAAAGTCGTTAGAAAAAACTATTCTGTAAAAATATGTTGAGAGAAAACTTCTCACCCTTTTTATTTCATTTGATGACATTTTCCAGTTAAATTGTTCTTGCGGCTATGCTCTGCAACTCCGAGCACTTCACAAACAATCCCGCAAAAAAAATAACACTTACAAAAAGTCCCACAACTGTTGTATCCCGCAAGTCAGTAAAAACTGAAAGAGCTGTCAAAGAAAATATTACAGTGCCCCACATACCTTCCAGGTCTTCCTTCTGTAGCCGTCCCGTAACTCTCCTAAGCAGCTATTGAGCCATAAAAAGGGATGCAATGGGACAGCCAATGATATGTCAGGATTCATGCCGACCGTAGTTTTTCGGTTACGCCTACGCTTCTGTTCTATCACAGACTGTAAGGTCTGGTGGGTAATGTATTATTTTCCTTGGCAGCTCTTTTAGTTTTTACTAAGTTCCGTGAGGGATACAACAAATGTAGTGAACCAACGTGAAAATAGCAATTTCAAGTGCAATTGTTTATGTGTGCATAAACTGTTGTTGTTTTGAGATTGTTTATAAATTTAGTTGTTGCGAGATTTTGTGTAAATGTTTTTTTTTATTGTTTGTGAAGTGTTCGGAGTTGCAGAGCATAGCTGCAAGATCAAGGTAACTGGAGAATGTCATAAAATGAAACAAAAGGGGTACGCAGTTTTCTTTCAACATATTTTTATGCAATACTTTTTCTTAACGATTTTGAAGTATTTTATACAAAAAACCAAAAAATGAAGTATCGCCCCGTTTTTGAAATCGAAGTCTAGGACGTTTAGGGCACTTAGGGCCCTAGGCCAACCGAAAATATTGATACTAGGCTCACAGAATTTCGGTGAACCTAGCGGCCCTTTTCCAGCTTCCCATGGACTGTCCAAAAATGTAGTTTTACGCTCACCGATTTTTAGTGAACGCAGACACGGCCTTTTGAAGTACGGCATTTTAGTGACTGGTCACAGAAAAGTGATCTGTCACATCTCGAACCCCTTTTCCAAGTCTCCCTTTCAAAAATACGAATGTTAGTGACCGGTCACAGAAGAGTGATCTGTCACATCTTGAACCCCTTTTCTAAGTCTCACTTTAAAAAATACGCGTGTTAGTGACTGGTCACAGAAGAGTGATCGTGAAGAATCGTGATTCGAATCTGAAGTGCTGGCATCTGCCCGACAATTCGCAAATTAGTGATAAAGTGTATTATTATAGGAATATTGAAGTGATGAGCAATTCTTAAGTGTGCTTTTTTAGTGTGTACTACTTTTCTAAAGTAGCAAAAAATATTATCGGAACAGAAAGTTCTTTATTGGCACAAAAATTTGCCGGACTAGAAACTGGAAATACGGAAAAATTTGCCGAAGCTCAATATTCAACCAATGAAAAATTGGTCAGAGAAGAATTACGGAACTTTCAAAATGAAGTTTTGCGGCCACTATGATATAATATTCTTGTCAGTAATTTATTTGCCTTGTATTCTCATTTCTATTCGTTTGCAGTTTCTGCATCTTATTGATTTTTTTTTTGTTGGAAATTGTATTATTTTATAGATTTAACAATTTTGTTCAAAATTCATCATTTTTGATTGAAAATTGAACTATTTTGTTGAAAATTTCAATAAAATCTTTCTTTGTTAAAAATTCAACCACTTTTTTGAAAATTCGTCTTTTTTGTTTGAAAATTCATGTTTTAGTATAGGAACTTTACCTTTTTTGGCTAAAAATTCAAGTAGTTGGTTGAAAATTAATCTCGTTTCATTGAGGATTCAACTATTTTGTTGAAAATTCTTCTTTTTTTGGTTTAAAATTAATTTTTTTAACTGAAAATTTAATTATTTCATTTTTGGTTAAAGGTATATTATTATTAGCTGAAAATTCGACAATTTTTCGTTTAATTTATGTATTTTTTGGAAAATTATTCTTCTTGGTTTAAAATTACGTCGTTTTGATTTTAAATTTCATCTAATTTGGTAGAAATTTCATTTTTTGTTTTTAATAATGGAACTATAACATTTTTTGTTGTTAATCTATCATTTCGAGTTGAAATTTTAACTCTTAGTTCGAAAATTCATGTACTTTTTTGAAAACACTTCTTCTTTTGTAGAAAAGTAATCTTCTTGGTGTAAAGTTCGTCTTTTTAGTTTTAAATTTCATTTCTTTTGGTAGAAATGTCTCCTTTTTGTTAAAAATGCAACTATAACATTTTTTTTAAAACGTTTGACTTTTTAGCTTGAAAATGCAACTATTTGGTTGAAAATTCTACTTTTCAGGTTAAAAATGTAATAATTTGGTTAACAATTCAACTATTTTGTTAAAAAGTCATGTATTTTGGACGAAAATGTAACTGCTTTGTTCAAAATACGCCCATTTGGATTGTAAATTAATATTTTATGGTAAAAACAAATTTTTTGTTGTTGAAATAAATAAATTTGCAATTTTTAAATTTTAATCTGAAATTATTTAAGTGAGTTTATGAAAGATTATATACTTAAAATATTACAAGATTAAAATCCTGGCCTTTAAATATTGGTCTTTACATATCAGGAAATTTTGAAAATGAATTTTTTCGGCCACCCTGTATCCACCTCAAACGACACACAGTGGGCTAAAGTGAAAAAGTCCGTGTCAAAATCGTAGAACCTTTGATAGGAATAACCTAAAAGGATGAATGTTTTTGGGATTTACAGATGAATAACTAGAGAATAATGGAAACATATGGAGAAGCCAAAAAAAAAATTTTGACATTTGATACCTAGGTTAAATTTGATATTTTTTGACAAAAATTTGTTTTATTGAATACCATGGGCGCTCAGATAATATATCTAATATGTTATTTATATTTTTAAATATATTTTGCCATGTCGAATGCAAAACCGGGCTTTAAATTAGTCCAATTAGTAAAATGCAATTGAATATTCTATTGTAAACTTTTATGGCATGAATGATTTCCACCAAAGTAAATTAGACTATTCTTCGTATTTACATAGGAGTTTTTGAGTCGTTGAATTAGTATTTAAAGTCAAAATTAAAAATGGCCGATCCAATATAACAGACCAAAATTGGAAAGCCGATCTAATGTCAAAACTCAAGATGGAGGATTCAATATGACTTATAACAACATTGTGATAATATAACCGATTTTATTTGCCTCATGCATCGACCATTTAGGTGCATGTAGTAGTAGAGTTTCTTAGCACCTGGACCAGTGAAATAATCCGACAGTTGGCGCACCATTTTATAACAAAATAATAATTAATCATGTAATATTCTTCATTATTAATTGAGGGTGAACTGCAAATTCAAACACTTAAGTGTGACAGTTTTGAATTTTAAAGTTTGAAAATTAAATTGTAAATTTTTAAAAAGTAAAACACTCAATAAATAAATAATGGTTCAACTTTTATAAATTACACAATTCAAAGATTTGAAAATATATATGAATCCACGCTATCATTTTCAATTCTCTAAATTGAAGAAGGAATCAACGAATTTATAGAGTTGCAAAATTATATCATTTTAAGCAATTTTGAGTTACATAGAAACATTAAAAATAAAAAGATGACATTCTTTTAACTGAACACTTTTTAAGTTAGAAGGAAAATTATTTTAATTTTAGGTCATTTCAAATCAGTTAATAATTTTTCAATTGTTATTCACGCATCAACAATTATTTTGAAATCTATTTTGAATATTATCTTTATATTATTTTGTTAAAACTCACATGTTTTATGTATTTTTTGATGCTGAACACGAATCTTTCCGAAAAAAGTGTCGCTCTCTTACCGTTTTCGAGATTATCACGATTTTTACTATCGGAAATTTCGATTTTTTTCTATATTTTTTTTAATATCTTAAGGAAATGTTTGCATTGACTTGAAATCTCTCAAAAATCATTAAACAGCCCCTAAATATCTCTTAAACGTACTCGAATTTTTCCTAAATGAATAATTGTTCAACTGCAACATAATATAAGTTTCAGCCGCCCTGATTGGAGCGCCAACTGTCGGATTAGTTCAGCAGCCGGACGCTAAGAAAATCAGAAATCACGCCGAAGATTTACTTAACATTTTTTGTGAAGGGACAAAGAAAAAAAATGTATTTAGAAAACTGTAAGTCTTTTAATATACATGTATCGTCATGGAAAAACCAAAGAAATAATAATCAGCCACAACCAAGTTCAACCTTTGTTGTTCACCGTGATTGACACTCATACGTTCATTCGACTTTAGCATTAGGTTGAAGCGTAATAAAAATTTGAATGAAGGGTGCAAAAAGAACTAATAATCATAGCACATCATATAAATTAGCCTCATGATCGATAACTGGTAATTAATAATTAAAATCTATTGAATAAATATTAAGTTCAGTGATCCGCCGTTTAAAGTTTTTTTTTTATTTAGACGTAATATTTCAAATCGCCGTCCTGAAAAACCCCGGAGATAGTACTTTTTAATCAAATCTGTGTCATTTTTACATGTTCGGTCCGCCATATTCGGTCCGCTATTTTCAATTTAAAAATTTGGACTTTAGATTTGAGATCGGCAACATGAAAATTCCCGGAATAGCGATATTTAATAAAATCAATTATATTCTTACAATGTTTTCCGCCATATTAAATCCTACTCCTTGAATTTTGACATTCTGAATTTGGATTCGAAGTCAGCAACCACAAAAAACCCCGTAATTTTCCCCCCGTAATTTTCAGTCATATCTGAACGTTTTTCCAATTTTGGTCTGTCATATTGAATCCGCCATTTTAAATTTTAACATTTTGACTTTGAATTCTAATTCAACGACCTCAAAAACCTTGAACTACGCGACGAATAGTCAAATTTACTTGGTGGAAATCATTCATGCTTTTCAATAGAGTGATTATTCCCAGTTCTACTGTGCATGTGTTGTGTCAGTGTTAGTGTTGTGATTTTAATTAATATTTTGACTCGTTTTCTTATGTTTCTTTTGAAAATTATATAGCCTCAGTTTATTTTCGAAAAACAATTTTTTATTAGAATAATAAACAATACAAATTATGAACATTTAGAAATTTATTTTATTTTACTTTTGTTTACATTTTCAAAAACAATGTTATATCCTTCTAATTTTAACTAACATTACAAAATTATGAACGTTTAGAATTTTATTTTATTTAACTTTCAGTTACATTTTCAAAGAATATGACGTCCATCTAATAGTAACTATTATTTTAATCTTAAACTATTCAAAATATGAATTCATCCTGTACTATTTTTTCAGAAAACATTAAAATTAGAATTATTTTTGGAATTTAAAGAAGTTCAGAAAAGTTAAACAATGTGTTCATCCTTGGCTCATATGTCTAAAGAAAACGGAGTCGACTGAGTATATCTTTCTGATTATCTTTTTCTATGATGCTTGGTAAATTCCCAAGAATTATTAATTATTTAAACAATTTCGATTGAAAAATTAAGAGTTTGGCCATTTTTTAACGAATGGGCTCAATTTGTTTACGGAATTACCAAGAATGTATTTGCAATAACTCTTCCTACGAGACTTTGAAAATATATAATAATTATTAATTATTTAAACAATTTTCATAAACATATTCAGAGTTTGGCTATTTTTCAAGGAATAGGCACAAGTTGTCTACGGATTCAACTAAGAATATCTTTCCGATGACTCTTTTCTATGTTGTTTTATAAATGTACAAGAAATGTTAATTATATGAACAATTTCCATTAAAAAATTCAGAGTTTGCCTATTTTTCAATGAATAGGCTCAATTTTTCCCAGGCGGCAAAACTATATATAGTTTATACATAGTGTGAAGTATTATATATAATATTCATTTGTTTTATACATTTTTTGTATAAAACAAATGAATATTATATATAATACTTCACGCTATATATCAACTATATATCATTTGTCCGCCTGGGTTTACGAAATTAACTAAGAATATCTTTCCGATTACTCTTTTCTATAATACTCTGCACATTTTAAAGATTTAATAATTATTTAAACAATTTTCATAAAGAAATGAAGAGTTTGTCTATTTTTGAAAGAATAGGCTCAATTCGTTTCTGGAATCAATAAATAATGTATTTCCAATAAGTCTTCTCTCGATACTTTGCACATTCACAATAATTACTAATTATTTAAACAATTTTTATAAACATGTTCAGAGTTTGGCTGTTTTCCAAGAAATAGGCATAATTTTTTACGGAGTCAACTAAGAATGTCTTTCCAATAACTTTTTTCTACGAGACTTTGCAAATTTGCAATAATTATTAATTTATTAAACAATTTTTATAAACATATGCAGAGTTTGGCTATTTTTCAAGGAATAGGCACAATTAGGAGTCAACTAAGAATTTCTGTTCGATGATTCTTCTATATGTTGCTTTGTAAATTCACAAGAATTAATAAGTATTTAAACAATTTTCATTAAAAAGAAAGAAGCAGAGTGTCGCTATTTTTCAATTAATAGCATCGAGTTTTTACAAAATGAACTAAGAATGTCTTTCTAATGACTTTTTTGTATACTTCTCTACAAATTTCCAAGATTTTTTCATCATTTAAACAATTTTCATAAACAAATGAAGAGTTGGGCTATTTTTTAAAGAATAGGCTCAATTTGTTTCCAGAATAAATAAAGAATGTATTTCCAATGACTCTTTCTTACCATACTTCGCACACATCTTCAAGGAATAGGCACAATTTGTTGACGGAGTCAATTAAGAATATCTTTCCGATGACTATTTTCTATGTTGCTTTGTAAATTTACAATACTTATTAATTATTTAAACAATTTTTATAAACATATTCAGAGTTTGGGGTTTTTTCAAGGAATATACACAATTTGTTTACGGAGTCAACTAAGATTGTCTTTCTGATGATTCTTTACTATGTTTTGTAAATTTACAAGAATTATTAATTATTTAAACAACATTCATAAACAGATTCAGAATTTTGATATTTTTCAACGAAGTATTTTCAACTATTAGGGTTTTCGAATTTCCAAGATTAATTAATTATTTAAATTTTCATGAGCAAATTGAGAGTTTAACCATTTTTCAAAGAATAGGCTTAATTTTTTTACAGAATCAACAAAGAATGTATTTCAAACAACTTTTTCCTACGATACTTTGAAAATACACAACAATGATTATTTATTCAAATAATTTTCACACACAAATTCAGAGTTAGACAGTCTTTTAGTTTACATAAAAACATACACGCAGCTATAACCTATTTATTATTTAATAATGAATACAACTTTTCTATCTGAACTATAATATTAAAATCGAAACCATTTGAAAATTTGGAACAAAGTTATTTTTATAATAAAACATATGCACTATATGTTTAATAAGAATTAAGAAAGCATACAAATTTCATAATGGTAAAAACTTTCCTTTTCATTAATTGCAGTATTTTTTCTTTTTGTTAATTTCTTGCAGTACTTTAATAATCTATTTTGCTTAATCAAGATTTCTGGACTCTCCTCAAGCCGAGATCATTTACTATGTATTTTTATAAAAATTGGTACGCGCCGACAATTTATAGGGTTTTTCCAAAGTTAAATGAAAATGTTTAGAGTTGTAAAATTATTTATTCTGCATCATGAGAGGGTACCCATACGAAGCCATGTACAAATAGAAGCTATGGAAGTTAAAATTAATTTCATGGTATTTTATTTAACTTAATTTCCAAATAAAATAATTGCATGGAAATTACTTGGACGCGCGCGGAGCGCGCGTATGAGGTTCTAGTAGCATATTAAACATAATATCTGAGCGCCCATGGTATTCCATAATACAAATTTGTGTCATAACATGTCAAATTAAACCTAGATTTTCAAGGTCAAAAATATTTTTTAAAGCTTCGCCATACTTTTTATCTATTATCTAGTTATTCATCTGTAAATCCCAAAAACATTCGTCCTTTTAGGTCATTCTTATCAAAAGTTCTACGATTTTGTCACGGACTTTTTCGCTTAAATATTCGAATTAATAATAACAAAATTTGGAATTTTTCAGCATTAAATCTTTAATTTGTATTGCTTTATTCTGATAATTTATTTTTTATTTTTTTTTATTTGGAAAAAACAAGCCCAAATTTTCGTAAAAACCAATAAACGGGCTAGTCGCTTTAGAGTGGCTCGAATATGAGAGTTTTTACTTTCAAGGCTTAATATTTTCAAAGGCTAATTTCGAATCTGTCTCGCTTTAGATATCCTATAACTTGTCGAATTTTTAAAAAATTAATTTGAAATCGTGACTTTTTGAGCACCATAATTTGAATTTAATTAACTTTCAAGGCTTCCGATTTTTAAGTATACAATTATATGAATTCTAATGTATGAACCTAAAAAAGACATCGAAGGAAAATTACTGAGTTCGTTTTCCCCAACTCTATCCTTCCAGGTACCAGCAATAAAGCAATAAAGCAATAAAGCCAATTCTGAATTCACGTTCCGAAATTTGGGAAAGTCCCCAAGAGCAGATGTCGAAAAACTAACCAGTACCCCTAATAAAAGGATTTACCTAGGTCTCTATAGAAACTTGAAATGCTATTGCTTTAATTTAATCCTGTACCAAAATGCTGGGCTTTTTTGGATTTCGCATTGCAAATTGTATGACAATGTGATTAAATTTCAATATTACTTTTAATTAACAATATTGTGCTTTCAAGCACTAGAAATAAAAAACTCAAATTCTTAAGATCGCTTAGAAATTCAAAATGCAATTAAATTTCTTACTATTTAATTTTAACTGTGCTTTATTATTTATTATTCTGTTTGAGATTGTACAATTATGTTTCGAAGTTAAATAATAGTTCATGTTGTTTTTCAGCGGTTCGGCTTCCAAAATATTGTTGAATTTCGATCTCTACCTGTTAAATAAAATGTCTTTAATTCGAATAAAATTTAATTAATTTTTTTTATTTATTTTTATCAGGTTCAAAACTCTGAAATATTTGGCTAACCCGACAAAAACAAATCAGGGTTTTGCTCTTATCTGTTCAAGTTAAATAAAGTTTTATTGCATAACGAAATAAAATACCTACACCGATTTCACCAACTCTGATTAAATACATGATTATCTAATCATGATTATTCTTTAATCGAGGATTTAATCATGATTAAATTGTAATGCGTTCCACCATGGACATTTTAACTCTGATTAGCTAATCATATACCCTTTTCGTGGTAACTCTGATATTCTCTTGTAACGGCGATTCTGATTGGCCGCTCCAAGAAGAACGCTTAAGTTTCTTGCGCGCGCACGGTACAAGCTGACGACATTAACCAAGTCATGTGACATCCAGCAGAAGTCTTTTTTGTCAAGAAGTGAAATAATTTTGCGTGGATGAAATATATTAAAATAATGTTACAAATTTCCATCACTATTTCAGTTCAAAAAATAATAATGTCAATTAGAAAGGCATTAATAGTGAATAATTAAAGACGTTCAGAAATATTTGATGCATATATGAAAAACATACAAGAAGGAAGCTTCATGATGCGCACTGCGAGGTTAAATTGGTTAAATATTTATTTTCAGCACTGCAAAATGAATTTATGCGACTGAATTCTTATTTCGGTTACTTATATATTTTACATACGCATTGTTCTTCAAAACGAATTATCTCTTCCAATGATATGAAAGAAACTGTAGGTAAGAAAAGTGAGGTTATCGGAACACAATTTACACTTTACGGCCGCCTCATCAAAGGTATTTTGGCTTCATAGTTTCTTTCATCTACATATTGATAAAAACAAAACCGTAGATATTATAAAAATTATCCACATTCGCTCTGAACATGCTCAAGTGCAAACTTCAATTTTGAGGTTCTGTTCTGCCAACCAGCGTTAATCGCCGATTAACTCCGTTAAGCGGCCAAAATCGAGAGGTTAAGTTGAACAGTGATTAACTCTCTTTAATCATACTTTAGAAGATGGTGGAACGCAAGGTACTGATTAAATTAGAATAATCGAGGATTAACATCTTAATCAGAGTTGGTGAAATCGGCCCTAAAGGATTATAGAAAACAACTGGTTAGTATTTTTAAAACTTTTTAAGAGCTACTAGAAAGCTCATATGGTAAGTACCACATATCCATAAAGCAAGAACGCTTCCGGTTTTCGAAAAAAAACCTAATTTATGCGTATTCAGGTGCCACTTTTTGACCTCTCACAAACAGGCTACGTGTAGTATTGTACTAGACTATATTGGATATTAATAATAATTTAATTTATTTCATATTATGCATGCTTGTATATGTATAAAAGAATCACTCATAAACTGCAATTTTAATTAGCAGAGAATTTATATTATATAAGTCATTTACTTATTGTTAGTCATGGTTTAATAGCGACGATATTCAAAGCTACAAATGTATTCTCAGTCGTATCAAGCATTGCGATACTTTAGTATTGACATGTATTATGATATAACTAAGCCGTAGTACAGTTAGTACTAGGAATCGTACTTGTTAATAAATGCACCATATGAATGGCAGAAGAGAAAGAGAAGATATTATCAGGCTTACGCCGGCTTATCTTCAAAACCAGTATTATCAACAATAAACATCAGGGACTGAAAGCGCTATCTAAGATAATTATGGTAATTAATGTAAAACAATTATGATCGAGAATACCTCTAAAATTAGGGCTTTTAGGGGGGGGGGGTAAAAGAATAAGAAATAAATTGTTTTTAAGGCTGTAGATAAATAATGGCTTATCGTAGAAGAAAATGTCAAACGCGTAAAAAGTGTTATTTTTTTCGAAAGTTTATGGAAAAATTGAAAAAACAATTCATTCGGCTGATAGACTTTTCTGGATATACAAATACTTAAAAATAATAAGAAGTGAATATTGAGAACACTAGCACTAGATTTTTAAACGTGAAAACATTCTTAGCTTTTTTCTTTAGCCGCTTCAAAATAGTCAAAAAATTCGAACTTAGCATCATTAAAAGTTGTGAAGTTTCTGTAAACAAAAAAATATATGTGAAAGATTTACAAAAAAAATTGAAATAAGTTTCCTATTAACTAAATCCATAAAAAACCATTTTGTTTGACATTGCAACAAATTCTAACTTGATCAAAAATAATTTTCTCTAAAATATGATGTGATATTATTATTTGTTATTGAAAACTGTATACATAAGAATTGGCAATAAGTTTTGAAGAGGTAGAGCACGTTGTGCTTATAGTAAAATAATTAGATTGATGGATGTTGCATAACAATACTTAGAACATTTTTTTCATGAATTAAAATATATATTTTTAATAGAGTATCTAAATATATTTTCCTCTTCATAAATCACTTATGCTTACAACTATAATACTCTCATTCAATACTCACCACTTATACTGGTCGCTATACTCATCCCTAATACTCCTCAATATAGTATAATATAATACTGACTTGAGTTCTGCAGATATATTGAATGTTGGACGTAATCGCAGTTATGTCTGTCCAGCACAAAATAAAATCTTATACCTGCACTGTACTCGGTCGTGGCGCGGCTATTAAGTAGGTGCCGAATTGACTACTGAATTACTACAGTGTAACCCAGTGGTATAGTAGTAGTATACTACAGGTAAACCTGTAGTCAACCAGTAGTATACCTGTAGTAGTCGGCTGTAGTTATCCTGTAGTCATTCCTGTAGTACAGTTTCGTAAGGGTGGACACCGACCCATCCGTTCATATCTCCTAGCAGATTCATAAATATATATTATTATTTAAATTTCTGACAAGAAAATAACTATTTTTATCAGAAACCATAAGAAATCCTGACTTTCTCAGAAAAATGGGAAGACCTAAGCTATATGTATATATACTCACAATGTTCTGAATACTTTCAGGGAACTGTTGTACAAAAGATTCATCCATTGTTTCTCGTAATAAAGCGTAATAATTATATTAAAGAACTTTTCACTTAAATATAGAAAACCGCATGGTAAAAAATGCACGCAAATTAAAAACTAATTGGAATGCCGTCGATATCAGGCCGTGCCGAATGCTTGCAAAATACCGCCAAACGTGAAAAACAAACTCGAACACAGTGCTCCGAAACATTCGCACTGTGCATGCGTCGTATCGACAACCGCATTGTTTACCCGTCACCGTTGGCGCGCTTATTTAAAATGATTTTTTTTTTATTATTGTTTAAAACTATTTGCAATAAAAAATAATTGTAATGTGCATTAAGATATTAGAAATTATATTAAATTCATATTTGTTATACAAAAGCCACTCCTTTCTTTAAATTTAAAATTCATTATTTATTTAAAATAAATAAAATTATAAAAGGAAAGGATAAAAGGATAAAAGGAATAAAATCAAAGAATTATTTTACCCTTCACTTTATAAATCTTTTTTGTGATCAACGAATTATTTTTCATAATTTCACAATTACTATTTGTTGCAAATAATTGTCTTGCAAATTGAATACATAGTGCGAAAAGATACCAGAATTGGGAGTATATACTGCTTGAATACGCAAGCGCGGAGCTGCGCGGAACAATTGAAATCAGAATGAATCGACGATCGACCGTTGTTGTTTATCGCGGTGGATCAAGTGTTTTGCCGACTGGCAAATCAAGATTATTGCTACAAAAAATTGAAAAGGTACGTTTTTTTATTATTGACTTGTATGCACGTTATTTTTCATGGGGTAAGTCAGATCTATTTTTAATTAACACTACCGTGATTAATTTGCTTCAATGTAAGGAAAATACTTTTCAGGCTTATAAATCATGTCGTACTTAATAGCGAAGCGACAGGACATTGATATTCTCATAATAGTACCTTCAAATTGGATAAAAAATTTGAAAAGCGGACTAAAATGCTATGTGCCAGACGAAAATACAATTTCGGAAGATGATTTGCGTCAATTGATAGAAAAACGAATGGAACCCGATGTAAATACAGTACCCTCCCACTTATCGCACTACCAGATATCGCGACTTCCCCTACTTGTTTTACTCCCACTGCCGACACATGTAAGCAGACGCATTAAACAAATGCTCGCGTGTAAACAATTTTTTTTTAAATATTGACATTCAGTGTAACCTACTTAAGAGGTTAATACTTAATTCTTCCTTTAATTTTAAGTACGTAATTCATAAATGGCTAGCCATTCTAGACCGAATAAAGAAAAACCGGTGTTCCTAAACATTAAACTTTTTTTCAAAGAACACTTGTAAGAAAATACTACGTTTTTTAGGATTCATAGGTAAGATTAGTATAATAAGCTCTGAATATTCTCTCCTACTTGTTTAATTAACTGTCAAATTTTGACAATTACTTTTTTGAATAGATTCGATTTTCTCAACCAATCAGATATGAGGATAAAGCGCAAGATGAGAAAGATTTTTGATGTAGTGGTGGAACTCACTTAACGCGAATCCCAGTCCCAGCCTTTCGCGATTAGTGAGAGGGTACTGTACGTGGCCTTTGATAAGCAGAAAAAGGATAAGATTCTGTCGTACGTATCTATAATTATACTCTATCTTTAATATTTAATTATTGTTCTTATTTAATTATTTATGTAACAAAATATATAATACACTAATTCTTATTCAGATTCTTGGAGGAATTCGCTTGAAAATTTAAGCAAATTGAAATCTCGGACGCTTTTACGAGGAAACGAAGAAAACGAGGAAAATGAGGCAGATGAAAGCAGTCTCAATGTGCCAAGCATTCCTGAGAATGTTGATACTTCGTTGGTATATCGTTCTCAGAGAAAAGTTATAATACAAATTATGTATATAAGATTTGTGTAGGTGAGCACAGGTGAAAAACTTAATGAATTTTTTAATCAATCTTTTTGCCCAATGTTTGACCTAGAAATGTATAACAACATGCTTTCGATATGCATTTGAAAAAATACGATATTTTGATCAATTAAAAATGTTAGTTAATCATATGTTATTTTGAAAAATCTTTACTTGGCCAACATTGATTCCAAAAATTTATATAGTTGTACTATGTACTGGGTAGATTTTTTGCATCGCAGATATTTTTGGTGGGATATAATAATTTATAAAAATAATTTAATTAATTTTTTTTGTCTGTAAAATTTTTTCAGATTCTGAAATATCTTTTCCGGGTACCGACTTGAGTGGTAATTACTTTTTACTATAATGATTATTTTTCTGATTATAATTAAATGTAATTTATTATAGATCAATTTTCAATTTATTTTTCTAGATTCAAAGAAAAGAGTAGAAAAACTTTTCAAGGAAAATGGCATGCTTCTAAAGAGCATCAGCGGGCGACTAACAAGATTCGAAAAATCCTTTCATCTTCAAAAAGATGTTCATGGTGAAGTCAAACGTTTCTTGCCTTTCAAAACCGACGACACTATGCTTGAATTCGACCGCCTCTTAACCACTAATGATTTAGTAGTTCAACAACTTGTAAGTACCAAATACTATTTGCCAAATATTATTTTATTTCGTTCACTTGATAAAAATCATACATTTTTTATTATATCAGAATTGTTGTTACCTTTGTGCTACGAAAATAGAGCTACTTTTTGAATATTACAAATTTACTTACCTGTTAGTTGTTCTGTGTATTCATCACTGAAGCGGATTTTCTCACTCACGAAGTAATTTCAGCATTATTTTATTGATACCGAAATCGATCATCAGAAACGTTGGTGGAAAAACTGCAAAGGAGTTCACCAACCGTGTTTTAGCGAAACTTTTCACAAAGCAATGCGCGCCTCTTGCACCTGGGCAGGTCGCAGTAGCACAACGAAAAATGCAGTCAAGGGGTTAAACTGTATTCGAATTTTGAAAGGTAAAAAAAATAATTCTTATCATTTGAATTTTTTTTTTGAACATGTGAGGATTTTCTACTGATGAAAAGAAAGTAGAAAAAAATGTCAAGTCTAAGGAATTCAAAATAGAGTGTCAGAAAAGTAATTATTTTGTCATTCTTCACATTGTTTTTCTGTAACTTCTTGTAAAAATTCTTTAGAATAACTGAGGCGTTTCTACAATGTTATGAAGTTAAAATGAATACATTTAATGAACGAGTGAACAGATTTATAAAGTTATAATCCAAAATAAATGAACTAAAAAATGACCATTTACGAATTCTTCTCAATCTATTTCTGATTCTGTTGAATTGGTCAAATTTTTTTAGTATGAAATACTTGTAAATATTTTTAAAAAACTCTTTAAAAAAAGCAGGAAAAATTTAAAAAGGAATACAACGAGTGAAAACTTGTTAAACCTACCACCTATCTGCTTTTACTTTTCATTTTTTAAAATCAGCTGTAAAAAAATAATTTGAAAAGCACGTTTTTGATTCCATACATATTTGTCCATTTTTAAATTTATTGTTTTACTACTATCAGTAGAAAGCTCTCAGAAGTTCAAAATATTGTTAGCTATAAATGGTTTTATTTAAATATAGCATTTTACAAACATCCTCTATTTACATACCGTTAAAATGGATATTATGTAATGCATATTTAAAAAAATTATATATTTTACAGAAATCATATGCACGTCTTTTATGCCAACGGCCATGCCACGCTGAAAAACCCAGTTCTCGTCAGATCACTGAAGTTAAGCAGCGTTGGGCGCGGTTAGTACTTGGATGGGTGACCATTCGAGAATACTGTGTGCTGTTGGCATATTATGGGTGTGGTGAGCCCAAATTTGTAGTTATTTATAACTACAAGAAAACTATCCACCTAGAAACACTACCCGCATCGGGTAGTGTCACGCCTACCCTGAAAGGGAAATGGCTTAATGGTATACATACATACATACATGGTGTTTTGCAGTGTTTAAAATTTGGTTTTAAGTATTAATGATATTTTCGACAAAAAAATAAACCAAAGATGAAGGGAATACTTACAAATTCTAAAATAATTAAATAATGTGAATGAGCAATTCCATGTCAAATATTTTTAAAAAATTCAGAAACTTTCTGGATTCTAAAAAAACAAATTTTTAAACTGAAGTTTTGAAAAAAATCTATTTTTGATTTTCTTCAATTTTTTTATACATAGCTTATAATCTCGTCAAGAAAACCTGTAAATATAAAAATAGGACCTCCCTTAGTTTTCGACAAATATTTAAGAACGTACGCCATTAGATGACGTGCCCAGCACCCGTGTGTCTGAACTCTACGTTTTTAATTATTTCTCGAAAACTGAGGGAGATCACATTTTTATATTCAAGGGGATTTTAGAGCACATTGTAAGCTATTAATAACAAAAAATAAAAATAGATTTTTTCAAATTTAGTTTCAAATTGTGTTTTTGAAAAATACAAAATTTTTTGAATTTTTTATCGAAAAATATTTCTTTAAAACTGCGTCTGATTGTAAATACTTTTAAAAAATACATAGTAATAACATTACAATAATTAAAGTTATGAAAGTTAAAAAAAGGAACAAAAATTTTCTTTTTTAATATGTCCTAAGTTATTGAATTTTTCAACAATTATTTTAGGATTTTCCTATCAACGCTTAATAGAAGTTACTAACAATAAATAAAATTATTTATATGATTTGACGTGAAATTGTTTAGAAGTTAATTTTATGAAATAAAAATTCAGTTTTTTTGCAATATTTTGTGGTTTTCTTGACTATTTAGTTATTTAAAAAATTTCGCCCCTTAAATCCTTCAAAATTAATTAGTTATACACTGCTTGTAGTAATTTTTATGTGTAATTTTGATAATTTTATCGTTAATTATAATTTAAGAAACGTATGCGCTACCAGCAAATATAAAAAATAAATATTCCAAAATTAAGGTTATAGCTATTTAAGTTTTGCACTTTTAAATTGTGCGGGAAATCACAGAGCCAATGAATGCCTATTCCTTGCGCATGCGCACGAAGTTTTTCGTCCCGCAAGATCGCTGCCGGCTGTTACCACCATGTTTCTAGTCTGGCAGGGAACGGATGCAAACAAGTCTCCCTAGTAAACTACGGCGATTATGCCGTTACCTGCTAGGAAACTGACATACAAGTAACAATTCCTCTCATAAGATGTGATCATTCAGGAAACATTCAGGATGGTAACAGGTTAGCTGGGAAGTGGCATATCTAAAAAATAAATTTCTTAATGAATGTACAATGTGTGAAAAAAGTTTTAAAAATGTATTTCACACTTTATTTTGACTTTTTTTGCGAAAATGACACTTTTCGTGGAAACGCCTATATGCGCTGTAGCCAGAATGATCCTCTCGTGAAGACATTCGAGATTCAACATTCCGCGACCACCTTGATGGCATGAGATGTAAAGTCTCGGAATGGAAGCCTCAATGTGCAAGCTGTTGTTCATATGCATAGTCTTCCGTGACCCTGTGTCAAGGGATCTTCAGTTCGTCGTTCGTTCGTGAAAACGAACGACGAACGTTTGTATCTGCATCGGAGAGCATTCTTTATAGATGTTCTGTCCTGAATGCGGCTCTCTGGTACGTGCAGGTACTGGTTGGCCTATCCAGCGCCAAGGTGTTGTATAGCGCTCTTGTCGATGAGCATTTTTCTAACCCAATTCCAATCACCCGATTGTACTTCTCGACAATCCCTAGAGCTAGGTTCAGTTGCTCTACATTTTTACCCTAGATCTTGAGATCATCCATGTAAAATACATAAGTGGCCTTATGATTTCGATATTCAGGTTTGCCGCAGAAATATCCTTGGAAATCGCGTAGTGCGATAGATAGCGCTAATAGTGTGAGGTAAAAGGGGAGGGGAGGGGGTTAATGTTGCCGCCTGGAAAAACTTCCCGGAAAGGAATGTTCTTTGTAGTAACTCTGTGCTTCCCAGATGCGATGGTAAATCTGGTTTTCCAGAGGTTCATTAGGCTCTGTATGCAACTCAGTATATCCGAATGCACCTTCAAGTTTTCCAGAAGACAGATGCTAAGTCTGTGGCCAGTTAAATCGAAAACTTTCCGATAATCAATCCAGGCCATCGATAGGTAGTGCTGGTAGAATGCTGTGTCTTTTCTAGACACACCTGCCGATTAGCAGGTTCACCCGACTTCCTGCTACGCCTTTCTTTGAGGTGCGTCGTCCACTTCAGTCCGAACAATCCTATCATTTAGGATTGCTGTGAAAGTCTTATACAGTTTTATGAGGTCCCTGCACAACTCCTCAAAGCTATTTATGTTCCTTGTATCTCCACATAATCGGCACCTGTCAACCACGTCTTGTTGTAAGACGTGCTTGCGATAATTTCTGATTCTGACAACGTTGTCCTGAATCGCAATGACGAATTATTCCGTTTCTGGAAACAAGGCGCCCTTTTTCAGCCAAAGATTGGATGCCTTACTATCCACTTCATGTTGATCTAACGTTTTGGAGTGTTTGCCGTGGTTATATAATTTCGCCGTGATATTCAAGGCCTCCTCTGAGGACTAATTCAAGGGCGTGTAATCGAGATCCACTTTCCAGATGGTGCTGTAAAGCGCAAGGTCTCGCTGGCTATTAAAATAGTATCGCAACAGTATAACTTATGACTTATACAGTTGCTTGACATCTACAACCCTTACAATCGCCGAATGAGGGTAGTGCATAATGTGCTTCGTCATTTCAACGAGAATGGTTCTGTTTAACCTGTTCAAGGTCGTTTTTCGACCATTTCATGAGCCCAAAGGAGTACGTGAAGACGGATGGCATAGGTGTTGATTGCCTTGATCTTGTTTGCCGAGTTAAGAAAACTATTCAGAACCGATTTGAGTCCTGTAGTGAAGGCAGTCGTTAGGTTTTTCTTAACTATTGTATGCTGAATACCCTTAGACTTGAGAATACCCAGATATTTATATGACTTGCCCTCAACCATTGCCTCGATGTTATTCTCGTTTTCAAGCTCTGAGGTCCCTAATTCTCCTCTGATTAAATGCACTGTTCGGCATTTATCTAGTCCAAACTCCATGTGGATGTCGTTGGAAACGTGCTGCAGTTTCTGATTTGAACTAGCGTATAGCTTCAGTTCATCCATGTACAGAGGACGTGTCAGTTGACGACCATCCTCATTCTTATGTATTTTGAACCCATGAGACATGCCGTATAGTGTTTTTCTTAATGGGTTCAACTATAAACAGAGCCATAATGCACTGAAGGAGTCTCTTTTAAAGGTACGCGTCGTGATGCGTGTAATCATCAAAATACTTGATTCTTGTGCAAGTTTCTTTCTTGCTTACGTGCTTGCGTCATGGCAACAGCGTATATGGTGGTGACTAGATCTTTAGTGCCCCGCCAGTTTTTACAACATCCTTCTTGTTCTTCTGTAAGGATATCATTCCCGTCGCATTGAGAATATAGCTTATCTGCAATGACAGCTGTAAGGCACTTACATATTGTTTGAAATTCAGATGGACTTTGAGCGTCTGGTTTTTTAGACAACTTACGCATTACCTTTGAAAACGCAGGATGCATACTCGTCAGGTACTTTTACAAGAAGTTGTATACCATGTCCAGACCTGGGGCTTTCCAGTTACATCTTCTTTTCAAAACCTCTGAACCGTCTGAATATGTGATGTTAGTCAGCTCCATTCCAGCGTTATTGCCTGCTCTTGCTTTCTCTAGTTGGAACCACGCAGCATCTGAATTGCTTCTATCCATTTTTTCTACAAACACCCGACCAGTAGTTTGTCATTTCTTCCTATTGAAGGGCTTAGGTGTCTTGTTCGTTATTTTGCTTTACACTCAGTTTACGGTAGAACCTTCTTTCATTTGCCTGAAAGGTTCGATTTTGCAGGCTTCTTGCACTAGACTGTAAAAAAACTGCTGGAACATTAAAGGTGAATTTACATTCGACTGTAAAATCAATACGTCTCAAATCGTAAAATCAGATTGCAGTCGGTAAAATCGCATTTTCGAACGACGTAGATTTACGGTCGGACGTAATAATGCATGTTTACACGTTGTGAAGTTACGGACCGTTTGTTTTTGTGAGATGCATAGAGACATTGATGCCTCTTTAGTAAACCTGATTTGCTATCTCATCTGGAAAATATTGTGTGACAAGTAACAGCGTTTCCTTTTAGAGTAGTCTCTTTCAGGGCGGCATAATGAGCCCTCTGTCACTATTTCTTACACTTCGTGATTCCCAGGGGCAAATCTGTATATTGAAAGCATTAGGTCACTCATGTATTTTACGTGGATGATATCAAGATCGATGCTAGAAATGCAGATCAACTAAATCTGGCCCTAAGGATTGTCGAGAAGTACACTCAGGAGATGGGAATGGAGTTTAGGTTAGAAAAATGCATTATGAAACCTTATACATCTCGAGTACGCACTCCTGAAGGCTCGGATGAAGAAAGCATAGGCGAAAAACTTCCACCAACCTGTATTGAAGTCGGGCATGGAGGGTTTTATTTTTGCATGCCAAGACTGTCACTTCGTCTTTATCATACCGTCGCCACATTTTGAGCCAAGACATTCCCGATGTTAGTTGCAGAGCGTGTCATTCTCACCTCGAGTACCTAGGACACATACTATCTGGTTGTTCAACCAGATTGTTCATCCAAATGCACAACGCAGAACTAAGAGTGCTTTATTATCATCTCTGTCTCTCTTACGGTATTGGTCCTGATACCGCTCCGCCAAACGATCGTAGGGATATAGAGTCAATTGTCGAACATGAGAAGTGCCGCTTATACTGGAACTTCATATTCTCGACAATTGTTTCTGTCGCGCACTCGAGGCCTGACATAGTTCACCTTGACTTCGAGAAACGAACCATGTTCTTTATCGAATTTTCGGCACCAGCCGACAAGAACATCACAGCCAAGGAGAGTGAAAAGAAAGAGAGGTATAAAGATCTTATAAGGGATTTGCATGGGTTATTCCCAGAATATTTTGTTCAGCTAGTCGTTCTAATCGTCGGTGCTCTTGAAGGTGCCAAGCTTTCAGTGGTTCATAGCCTCGTTTTGGATTCGGGCTATTCTATCGTTGGATAATCAATTCGCTTCATTGAATTGGATATTATTTTTCTTAAATTTGCTGATAAAATTTGATTGGTGTAATTTGTTAGATTCAATTTGATAGGATTTCTATCAAATGTAAGAATTTTATTTAAATTCCACGTCTTGATAGATTTTGATGGTATTTTCTCTAAATGTATAGAATTTTATTCAATTTCATATCTTCTCTTGACAGAAAGTCTGTCAAATTCTATAATGTTTTTGACTTTTTTCAGCTGATCTGTGTTCAAAACGCGTGGCTTGTCACCACGTCTGAGCTCGAGTATAACGTGACAAAGAGATAAAAGGAACAACAGGAATCTGCATTTGTATTATTAGACCAAAAAAAGAACTCGATGGACTGGCAATTAACGGTTCGCTACTCCTTCTTTGACTAATTGCTTTGGCTGTTTGTAGACAGTCCACTAGAATGTGATTCTTTGCTCAAAATTAATGTTCCGAAACTAAACTTTGAATATCTTTCTCATAGACGGAGGATTGTAATAACCTAAATTTGCAAATTTACTTTTTTGACATATTTCGATATAATTCGACCCCGAGAGCTCGAAATTACAATACTTAAAAATATCCGTCCGTGTGAGTGTGTGTAAAACATTTTTCTGTTCACTATATCTCGAAAAGTAAAAGAGATCATGAAATTTGGACGAATTGTAGCTCCGATTATTATCCAGTTCTGGTAGGATCTTGAGCTAGATCGGCCGTTTAAAGGTGTTTTTTTAGTTGAGACTTCAAACAAAATTTTACCTTATTTAAATGAGAATTTTTTGTTGATATTCAAAATACAGCAATATTATATGTAGTGTATTTTTTCGCGTTTTCGAGGTGTATCAATTGACCTATTGTTGAACCTTTTTTGACCCCCAGTGCCGATTTACAATCTGTCAAAAAGTTTGTGTATTCTTTTTATATAAGAAAAACTTTGTTTATATTAAAAATACTAAAACACTGTATCTGACATGTTTGTTCTTGCCTTTGATACACGTTGAATGACCTATTGACTACCTTCCGTAACCTCTTATGATCTAGAAATACAGATTTTATAAATTTAAAAATATATTGCTTATCTCGTTAATATGAGGAAAACTTGTTTAATATTGGGAGTACAACAGTAATGTATAATGTATTTGTTTGCGTCTTCGAGACGCGTGGATTGATCTATTGACGAACTTTTAATGATCATGCTTGATTAATCAATAACGACTTAGAAAGTTAAAAAGAAGGTTACACTGTATATATTAAGAAAACTTTTGTTTTAACTTTTAATATAACACTACCGTAAGTTAAAAAGCTGATCATTGTAACATAACACATCAATTTATGTTTTGATGGGCGCTCTGATTTTCTGAAAATAAGATTTTCGGTAAGACAGAAACATAAGCTTGAAAAGTATTGAAAGTCTCACTGTTTTTCTTCGTTCAGAAAAAAATCTCCCTCGATGAGGAAGCAAAGTGCTCATGAAATAATCACAAATAATTACACCCAGAGTGAATACACCCATAGTACTTCGCAGCGGTTTTTATTTTTTTTATTTTAATTTTATTTATTTATGCCTTCTCTCCAGGGCTTCACCGCTAATAGAACAAAAATACAGCATGGATTTGTAGCTTAAGATATGTACCACAACCTGAATGAACACATTTTTGCTTTTTTTTAAATTTGATTATATAAATAATATACTAGGCGGATGTATGACCGCCGGCTCTCTAAAGTTCACCATAAGACGTTATATGAGAGACATAAAAAATGAGAGACATAAAAAAACATAAAAAATCAGTTTTAGGCAAATCGGATGATCTTTCGACTTTTGACCAGTCTGTCCGAAGCCAAATAGGTAGTTTCATATTTATCCGCAAAAAAGCCATCTTTGACTAAACAATTAAGATTTAATCTTGTAGTAAGGGACAAAGCCTTGGAATCATTCAGGTTTACTTGTGGATGAAATTCCGGTCTCCAATTGAACATACAGATATATTCTCAACGTCCCAATGCCATGATACTTTGAGTAGATCACTCTGAAAGAGGATGAATCACTCGGGTCATACAACTTAATACTCGTCAGATGTGACGAATGATCCACTTGTTAGTTTTTAACCTCCCTAGATAATAGCACAACTAGAATTAGTAATTAGGTAACAGGGTTCACAACCGCAACATCCACGGTAATACATCTAGAAGCTACTGCTCAAGCTCTTAACTACTTTTTCTTATCCAATGTTACAGTTACAGTTAGAAAGCTAATAATCGTCAAAAAAAGTTTATAAAATTGTAGTTCGTTGTGTGAAACTTTTACTCTGTGCTCCCAGGGGGGTGACTCGCCATACAAATGCGCTGTGTCAGTTTCGTGAAGGACGGCAGAAAAGGAAACACTGGCGCCACTAGCGGCACGCCCTATATTTGAATGAAAGCTGATTAGAATCATGGGAGATTTAGTATTTTTTGCCGTTTTTGTAATTTTTTTGACGTTTGTGGATAATTTAAAAACTTTGAGCTTGAATTAAGCAAGGATTACCTGTTTCTAGAATTAAAAAAATACCTAGGATTGAAAAATAAATACCTAGCATACACTGGAAATGCCGGGTTTAAGGTTTTTAATTTCCAAGTAGGATAAAATGGTAAAATATAAAGATTACGTCTTTAACGTTTAAAACAAATAAACCAAATGTTCCGAAATGATAGTATAAAAAATAGTTTTTTAAATTATTAATGACTTGAATGATCCAAATGTATTGTTACATTATAATAAAAATATACAAGAAATTATAAAAATCATAATTTTTAATATTCAGTATATTGTAGTGATCGTTAAACGGCTGGAAAGATTATCAGTATTAAAGCTATTAACTCTACTGTATATTTAGTCATTTATTTAAAAATTGAATTAAAAGATGGAGATATAAATTACATATGGAGTAAAGACAGTAGGAGAGTATATAGAAGTAATAAATGCCAGGTTAATTTATTCAAATAAATATAATTATTTAAATTATTTACAAAAACATAATAATTTATTATATACAGTTGAGTGAAACTATGTTTTACAAAATTTCGCGACTTTCTTTTTCGCAAAATTATCCTTTTGGACTTCCAACATTGTTCGTTTGACAAATTCTCTCATTCGCACTTGTAAATATTGTTTTATTATAAAAGCTAAAACATCGCTTGCATGCGTGGAACATGGGAATGAAAAGACTGCATTCATTTGTAAATCATTTAGAATCAAGTCAAACACACTGCTGAATTGGCAATGTCTTGCAAAAGTGAATTCAATGATTTTAATAATTTTAAAAATGACTAGATTTGGATGATCAAGCATTTCTTCTTGATCTTTATGTCTCAAATCATTCGCAGAAGGTGAAGTGAATGCTTGTTTGCAGTCTTTACATTTCGTGTGATCAAACATGTATCTGCAGATAGTGCCAGTCGCATAGTAATTCATACAATCTACAATCAATTTTGGTTCAACAATCGCATCGGTTTCTTTGCTCTCTTCAGAGGCAGATATATGGCAAAAGTCACTAAAATCAGGATCTGAAGAATTGATTACATACTTTAGCTTATCTTTAATATCCTGTAGAACATTTTTGCTATCGGGTTTATATATCTCCTTTAGCCTAGAAAGCGATATAAGAGGTTCAATGGGCCTATCA
>CAKNYM010051405.1:119647-188339 GCA_932195095.1 Andricus curvator | reverse complement strand
AATTTAAAAAAGTGTTAAACAACCACCGCAGGGTCCCACCGGGAACAACTGCCATCTAAAAATGACACCGACCCGCAGGAGAACCGCGGTAAATCACACCTATTGCCACATCTCACGACCGTGAGATGGGTGGTCACAGGGCGCGATGAAATCACGACGACAGGCTGGCGAAACCCTCGTGTGTCTTGAGGACACGAAGCACGCGGGTATGGCTTTAAGGTTACGAACAAGTGATAGTTTCGCACCTCCGAGAGCACCGATCACAAGTACAATTACTTTAAACGAATATTTTGGGTACAGTCGTTGCAGCTCCCTTTTAAGGTCTTGATACCTCTCCTCCTTTTCCTCCTCCTTGGCAGTGATGTTGTAGTCGATTGGAGCCGAGAATTCGGTCACGAATATAGTTCGTTTCTCGAAGGGTTCCTTCTCCTGGGACAATGGACCAGGCGCGGATGCAGAGAAGTGTCCTGGGGGGGGGGGGGGGGGCCGTCAGAAAATTATACACACATGCTGCCTATGTTGGGCGTTATTTCTCAAGTATACCCACTTAAAAAGTCAAAGTTGTCCGAACTAAGTTAAACTTAGGCAAAGTTTTGTGCTATTCATGGGGAAAAATTTTGTCATTCGGATAAGAATTGACCGAGGGTGAAATGAGTAGGGTTTTCACGCCCTTTCGATTGGTGCTACGCATTTTTTCAAAAAATAAATACAGTAAACTTCCGTTTATTTTAAAGATCGCTTATTTTAAAGTTCACTTAGTTTAACCCCCCTACACGCACTTATTTTAAGTTGCGCAGTTCGTCACCTCCCACCACGGTCCTTGTACGGTCACGCCCGCGGCAGTGACTGATCAATGAAAAAAAGGTGCCCGAAGAGCGGGAAGCCTCGAATTGAGTATTTTTTCACGAGGTCATGGGAATACGTCTCACGACTTTTTCGAGAAAATATGCTAAACGTAAAAGTAAATCAGATCGATTTGATTCGAACCGGGTACTCTCACCTCAAATTTCGGATAGTTGATTGTATTTCGCGAAACACTTGAAAAATATGACTATCGAGACCTTTATAACTTACCTTTGTGTTTAGAATAAAAACTCGTATGCAGTTGCAGTCTCATGTGATAACCTTCCTGACGGCTAACATTTCCACCTATCCTAGCATTCTACACTTGAAAACTATTAATATTCAGACCTTTGTAATTTACTTTTACGTTTAGAATATTTTCTCCAAAAACGCGTGTGCAGTGGCAGTCACACATATGCTAACCTTCCTGACGGCTGCCATTTCCACGTCTAGTCTAGCATGGACGCGAAGCCATGCTGGAAAACTCACTATTCCGCGAAATATTTGAGTCGTTTTTTGATCTATTATATTGAGTTTTAGTTGGAAAATTGTCGTACGTCAACAAAAACACTTGAAAGGCACTTGAAAAACACTGACATGCTAACCGACCACGACTTTTTCAACTGCGCAAATCGGGACCGTCTAAATCGTTTCCAATTGGAATACATAATATTGCGCAATATACTGGAGTGGGTATTCGCGCACTCGGCTCTGCCGAGGCGAGAGTCGCAACCGTCTCTCGCCCCTTCAGCTGAGAAACTGTGTGGGCCAGCAGTTCTAGGAATTTTTGGGTGTATTTGCCTGTTTTAATATTGATAGTATTTATTGATTTCAAATCGACCGCGGTTTTCGGCATATGCGGAGTTGAAAAAGTTGCTTAGCGCAAGCGCAGCGATACAAGGCCGGGGCAGCCAATGAACGTCATTGATAAAAATAAACTGCTCAATCGCGGTAGAGGTGGGGGCCCCTCCAGCCTTAAAATAATTGGTCGGTTATGTTTCAAGCACCTCAAAATAAAAGGAAATTTACTGTATTTGACCTTCAACAATGAAGGTCAAAAATAAATTTCACTATTTTTCGAAATAAGACAAGTTTTTTTGTTTTTTTATGGTCCTAAAAGAAAGCTTAGTTTTTTTCCTATAAGACTATGTAGATTAGAAAGTGGGATTTAAATGTTTAATTTATGAAAATAAGCGTTGAGTACTCCGGTATGCTCATGACGCTGGCTCTTGAGCCCCGCCCGTAGCAAAAACGTGGTGCACCTTCATTGTATTGATTTTACGAAATGTAATAATACTATATGCTCGTGTAAATGAGCTTTCGTCACATAAAATTTGTTGATAAATAACAAATATTTCAATCAGACGCCTGCTTGAAAAATCAACGGATATGTATTTTCGGAAGTCACTTGTTCTTCATTTGTTTCTCGTCAGGTTATTACAGGAAACAAATGAAGGCCGCGGTCATTAGAGAGATGAGTTTCAAATTTCATCCGCTAGATGACAAAGCACTAAAAATTCTCAAAAGTGAAAACCAAAATCTACGGTATAAGACAAGCATTAATCATCCTTATATTTTATTATGAAATTGGATTTCAAAACGGTGTCACTTTGCAGGTTTGTTATATGATTTTTTAATTTATATTTTCGAAATTTGAGTAATAGCCACGGCACAAAAATATCGCCATAAATTCTACTTTTATTGTAGTTTGGATTTTTCAACTTATGAAATTAAAATAATAATTTTAACATCAAATAGAATTTGAAAAAAAA
Source organism: Andricus curvator (assembly GCA_932195095.1). NCBI lineage: Eukaryota > Metazoa > Arthropoda > Insecta > Hymenoptera > Cynipidae > Andricus > Andricus curvator. The sequence goes on along the minus strand of CAKNYM010051405.1, from coordinate 185,724 downwards.
AACAGTTTTCGAACTTCAGCTACCATACCCACCCTTTGCTATTTTTCAACCCAGTTTTTTACTGGATATGTCCCCTAAAAAGGTGAAAATAATCAAAGAAAATCGAATAACAAATGCTTCAATCCTTTCAAGAAGGAGAATCATAACAAGACGCGAAATACACGCCGTATTTCTGAAGGCTTACGATCGCAATTTCCTACACTATCTGCAGAACTAAAAATTTGTGCTTCATGTAGGAAAGAGCTCAGTAAACTGAAAGAAATACCAGCGTCAAATTTAGATGACACCGATCAGCCTCGTAATGATGTTCTTGCGGATGAAAACGTTGATGATGTTGAAACTAATGAAATCATCATGTCAAATGAAGAAATCATTTCAAATGATAATGACGATCCAGACTTCTCCTTCGGAAAACTCGAGATGAATGTTACGCTGTGAAATGACAAATATCATGAGGCCGCAGTTGAAGTTCTAGATTAAATCAAAGAGAAGTTTAAATCATCAAGGAGTAGAGCTGAGAAAATTCAACTTCTCACACTTGCTCCAAAGTCTTGGAGTCGCATACAATTAATGGTCGAATTCGAGACATCCGAACGACAAGCTAAAAATGCGAAAAAGTTAGTTGCTAATAATGGGATTTTATCTCAGCCCACGCCAAAAAGAGGAAGGCCTTTGAATCTTGAAACTGATAATCTCGTATCCAAATTCTATGAGCGTGACGACATGAGTCGCTTAATGTGTGGAATGAAGGATTGTGCGTCTGTTCGAGTGAGTGACAAGAAAGTTCTCGTTCAAAAAAGGAATGATTTTGTGCAATTTAAATGAATTGTATGCAGAATTCCAGTCAGAATATGAAGATATTAAAATAGGCTTCACGAAATTCACACAACTCAGACCGAAACATTGCGTTTTGGCAGGGACTAGCGGTACCCACACAGTATGCGTTTGTGTTCACCATGAAAACGTGAAGTTAATGCTAAAAAAAATGAACATGCAAGATTTAACGAACGATTCAGAGTTAATTTTAAATGGATATTGCGATTGTTTAAAGTTAACTGTGTGCCCTGATGCGACGAGCTGCTGCCAACTAGGAGAATGCCAAAATTGCCCCGGTATTACTAAAATTAAAGATAATTTGATTCAAGCTTTTGATGAGGATTTGGAAGAAATCAAATTTGATTCTTGGCTGCAGACTGACAGATGGACTTTAAAGACGCTGATCGTGAATGTTGATGAATTTGTGAATGAGCTTTGTGGAGCGTTGCTGAAGCTAAGAACCCATAATTTCCTTGCTACCGAGCAGTCATTATTTTTCAAAAATATAAAGATAACTTTGAAAAATGATGAATTCGTTATCTCATTTGATTTCGCTGAGAACTTTAAGTTTGTGCTGCAAAACTCCGCGCAAGGTTTTCACTGGAATAATGAGCAGGCCACAATATTCATAGTAGTTATTGATGTGTAAACATCTTACACCTCGATTTGGGGAGTTTCGCCTGATTCAAATGAAACCACGACGAGAAAGTGTAACGCAAGCCTCTGACACACGCGTTGTCTCATCTCACAGACCGGAGACTTGCTTGCTTCTCTCTTCCTCTCTCTCCCTCTTTCCCCCTTTCTCTTTCTCCTTCTCTTCCCCCCCCCCCTCTCAAACGAATAATAATTTTTCAAACAATTGTAAATCATTTACAAATAGGAGGAAAATATGCTGTGTCTAATTTGAAAAAAAGAAACAATTTTCAATATTTTTCATATAATTTTTGAGTACTTAGATGTGTAATAATAATGATAAGTGTGATAATAATGAATTTTTCATAATGAAATTTCAATTTTTCATATTCCTCTTTATGAAATATAATTAGCCTAATTCTAAATGTAGATGCGTAACATAAGTGCGACACAATGTTTTCTTTCAGAGAACTCATATCGGTCCGCATCGGTATTTTATAAACAAAGCTTGACTAAGCAGGCAAAGGAGAGAATGCGTTTTAGGAAATACTAGACTATCACGCGCGCGCCAACTTTTTGTCTCCATTTTTCTCCTTTACTCAATTTTCGAATTACTATTTGTTCCCTCTTTCTTGAACAATCAAATTCTTGCTGAAATTATACTCTAAAAGAATGTATTCAGTGAATCCATGTAACGTAGAATTTACTATTAATAATTATAATAGTAAATGTCGAGATATAATTTGAAGATTTCAAGTGCACGTTAAGTAAATTAATATTTTGAAAAAAACATAATTTTTGTACAATGAAATTTGCGGGTACTTTCACGGCCATTTTTTTAAATGTAAGCATCAATATACATCGCTAAATCATTAACAAATTAATATACCTATAATTTTAAAAAATCCTATTCAGATCTGATTCTCAGTCATCAATATAAAAATCATTGAACATGTATTTGCACTGGAATGTTCAAATAAATTTGTATATAAAAAGAAAAGCGTGTCAGAATACATTGCTAAATAATGAAAACATATGTACATGTCATTTTGAAAATTGAATTGGAATCCTCATTTCACGGCCATTTTTGTAAATATGTGACTCAAGAAACATCGCTAAATCATTAAATTATTATCATATTATAACGTTTAAATAATTCAGAAAAACAACAGCGTACGACAAAACATCGTTGAATAATTAAAACATATCCACATATAATTTCGAAAATTGAATTAAGTTACATGCCTCTCTTTTTTCGTGGTTATCGCAGCGATATATTAAGTCCCACTTCTCCATTACTCAGAGAATTGAATTAAAAAAATTCAAACTCCGATAAATTAAAGCTTGGAATCTGCTCTTTAAAATGAGACCAAGAACATAATGAAATATTTACTTTTTCTCGATTTATAATAAAAAATGTGGAAGCATGTCCAATATAAAAATCAGTTCGTCCAGCGGCAGTCGAATGTCGAATTTAAATGACAATTCGAGAACCAGTAGATATTTTATCATATGATATTTACAACTTTAATTCCTACAACCTTCCATTTCTTTCATTTCCTACTCTGAAGCGTGCAAAAAGTGGAATATGATAATCGAGAATTGGTCACAAACATTTGAAATAATTATATGATTTAGTATGTGAGCTAAACGTCATAATCATGATAGGATAGGTGCAAATGTCATGAAGGTTAGCATAGTTAGTACATCCTTTCATGGGAATGCATAAGACTTTTTTGAAAAATTATTCTAAACGTAAAAGTAAGTTATGAATGTATAAATAGTAATATTTTTCAAGTGTAAAATGCATTTGCGCAATTATGTTTTATTCTTTTATCGGTTGAAGACCTTTCAGTTTCAAGAAATAAAATCAACTATCCAAAATTTTGAGTTATAGTGCCCGATTCTGATCAAATCTATCCGATACTCCAACCTGATATTTTGGCATATCTTATTCTATTGTAAATATGTACCAACTATGCTAACCTTCCTGACATTTCCATCTATCCTATCATAACCATGACGTCATGCTAGATTACTCAATTGTAATAAAGGTATGAAACGTAAATAAACTTCGATTGTACATTTCAAAGCCAATATTAAATGATATAATATTAATGTCAGTAATCAATTCCTGTTACCACACAAAAGATAAATTATAATTTAATAATTATGTGGTTCAATATTGTGAGAAAATCAATTAGAATACAACGTAAAAATTGAAGAACAAATATTTTCATTGAAACATCCAAATCAATTTTACTTTATATTTTTATGAAGATTATAATTAACATTTTTAATTAATTTCAGAAAAAATTAGAACATATTTACATATAATTGTGAGAAAGCAATTGAGATACTCATTCCAAAATAGCATAAACATTTAAGAAAATTATATAGTTGAAACAGAGATATGTTAAATATGAATAAAGTTTCATTGCACGAATTATAACCAATATTGAACTACATTACCTTGAAGTAAATAATTCATGCTGCTTAGTATAGAAAAATTATAATTCAATCTTTATGTAATTAACACTCCGTTTGGCACATGGGTCCAGCCAGACCTTTCGCGATTCAAAATGTTTATTTAGTATACTTCTGATTGATTTAGTGACTTTGAACTCCCTGACTTTTTCTAAAATTTCCTCAGCTATCATTTAAAAAAAGAATTGAAAGGATACATGCCATACACGGATAATTACAAGTATATTTATTTAAATATACTTCGGTTTGGCACATGTGGCCTTGCCAGACCCCTATATATTTTATGCGGAAATGTATTAAATATGTATAATGCATTTTGAAAATCTTAATTCGTTTTTTTTAGTTTCTCTTGGTATTTTTCCATTCAAACTGCCTTTTATATTCTCTTGGCATCTTGCATACACATATGTGAACGTTATAAAGTGAACCCTTACTTCTCCTGCTTCCATTGCCATCACATCACTCACTTCCCATACACTCGCATTCACTAATTCCCTTCAAACACTGCCCAGCCCCTCATTAACCCTACTTTTCACCCCCCCCCCCCCGCCCGCCCTTCCCTTACCTTTCACTCATCTACTTTCCCTCTCCTCAAGTCCCCTACGTTCATTCCCCACGCATCCGATCCACGCACTTTCTCACCCCCTTCACTTCTCTTACTTCTCCCTCCTTTACATCACTACCCCTAACATTCTTCACATCCCTCACTTCTCTTGCTTTCTATCTCCTCACTTTCCTTACTTCTCCCTCTCTCACATCCCAGACTTACATTCGCTTCTCCTACTTCCGAATCCCTCACATCCCACACTTCCAATCCCATCACTTCCCTCACTTTCCCATCTTCTACTTTCTCTAATTCCACTCCCATACTTCTCCTGCCCCCCCCCCCCCCCTTTCTTCATTTCTCCTTCATCTCTTTTCCCTCTTCTTAATTCCTCTAGTTTAATTCACTTCTCTTAACTTCTCCCTCCTCTACATCCCAAACCCCACGCATTGTTCACATCCCTCACTTCTCCGACTTTATATTACCTCGCATTCCTTACTTCTCCTTTCTCTACTTCCCCGCCCCTCACATCTCTCACTTACACTTACTTCTCCTGCTTCCCAAACCCTCGCATCCCACACTTCAGATCACATCACTTCCCTTATTTATCCATCCTCTACTTCCCCAAAATCCACGCACATACTTCTCCTACTTCTTCTCCCTTCCCTTACTTCTCCCTCAATCACATAAATTCCATTTATAAGAATAACCCTTCGATGGCACACTTCCCCTTGCGTAACATAGCCTGGCATACTGGGGGCTTGTTGACCCCAAGCGAAAAAGGCTTCCCGCAAAGAGCCAATTCATTATTTTGAGTAGCTGAATTTTTTACACACTCTTGGATAGTTACTTCAAAGAAAGCTGTGGGTTATTTAGTTCAAAATTTCTTCTAAATATGAAAAAAAAGATTGTAGAAGTTAAAAAATACAGAAAAATGACATTTTTTACGAGTTGGAGGGGGTATCTGGCTAAGGTGACAGGACCGTATAAGTACCATTTTCAAATGTTGAATGGACTTAAATTAGGATTGAAAATGCCTGGAGTCTTTTTTACCCCAGTGTGCCATCGGAGGGATAGTACAGATCATAATAAAGCGTAAAAATGAAGGGGGAAAAAAAGAGATTTTCTTTTCACCTGTGAAATTTGTTTTTCTACATTAAATTTTTTTAGTTTTACCACAGTAGGTAATTTAATATATGCGAAAGCTGCTAGGAATAAGAAAAAACCATAAATATATACCTGCATGCTATATAAATGCATTTCAATACACCTCCAAAAACGCAGTATTTCCATACATTTGCATAGAAATATACAGGGGTCGGGCCAGACCACATGTGCCAAACCGAAGGTTATCGGAACATGTGCCAAACGGAGGGTTAATATTGTAAAAACACTAAGCAGCTAATAATTAATTAATCATTTTCCAACATGAAAAGCAATAAATAACTATTCCCATTGGAACATTTAAATAATGTTTATTTTATATTTTTCAAAAAATTTATTTTTTTTATGATAATTTATGTTAGCTAATATTAAAAAATTAAAATTAAATCTTCAAGTAATTTAATATTGTGCAAAAAAATAATCAGCTAATAAATAATCAATGAGTTCAGAACATGAAAAGCATTAAATCATTGTTTTCATCGAAACATTCAAATAATGTTGATTTTATATTTTTCTGAAAATTTCAGTCATCAACAAGCTGTTGAACTAATTACAGAAAAAATGAAAACATATGTACATGTAATTTGGAAAATTGAATTCAGATAATCATATCACATCATCAGATACATTTTAAAAATTATGTAACTGGAATAGGGGTATTTGAAATATAAATAAACTTTTATTATACCAATTATATGCAATATTCAATTGCATACCCTTAAAGTAAATAATAATATGTTACTCAATGGAAAAAACTTTAAATTCAATATGTGCAACATTTAATATTTTGAAAAAAATCAATCAGTCAATAATCAATGAGTCATTTTACAAAATAAAAAGCCTTAAATCATTATTTTCATTCAAACATTCAAATAATTTTCACTTTATATTTTTTTCAATCTTGAAATTTCATTTATGAAAATTTTAAATATTAATAATCTTTTATACTAATTTTCAGGAAAAAATAAAACTCATGAACATTGTACATATAATTTTGAAAATTGAATTCAGATACTGATTTGACATCATAAATATTATGAAAAAATTACATCATTGTAATAGGGATGGGTTTAAACAAATAAACTTTTATTATACTCTAACTATATAAAATATTCAATCACATCACCTTAAAGTGAATAATTAATTTATGTTACTTGATGGAAAAAAATTGAAATCAAATATTCACGTTATTTAATTTTATAACAAAGTTAATTAGATAACAATGAATTAATCCTTTCATAACACAAAAAGCGTTCAAGAATTATTTTCATTGAATCATTCAAATAATTTTTACTCCAAATTTTTCTGAAAATTTGAATGATTAATATCCCTTTAAACTATTTTATATATATAATTGGAATAGAGGTATTTTGAACATTAACAAACTTTCATTATACAAATTATAGTCAATAGTTAATTACATAACCTTGAAGTAAATAATCAGTTTATGTTACCTAATCAAAAGCAATTAAAATTCAATCATCATGTAATTTAAAATAGTTGAAAAAAATAATCAGCTAATGATTAATTAATCTGTTTATAACATAAAAAATATTCAACTATAATTTTAATTCAATCATTGGAATAATTTTTATTCTACATTAAAAAAAAATCACTATCATTACTGAAAATTAAACATATTAGTAAACTTCCATACTAATTTCAGAAAAAATAAAAACATATTCAAATATAATTTTGAAAATTGAATTCAGATACTCATTTCACAACATCAGAATCATTTCAAAAATAATGTAATTAGTGGTATTTCAAATTTAAATAAATTTTTATGATGCAAATTATATCCAGTATTCAATTACATGACCTTAAAGCAAATGATCAATTTATGTTTCGGAATTTAAAACAATTCAAATTGAATCTTTATGTAATTCAATATTGTGGAAAAAATTGATCAGCTAATAATTAATTAAACAGTTCACAACATAAAAACCCTCAAGCAATTATTTTCATCGAAATAATCAAATTATTTTTACATTATATATATATGTTTTAATTTTAACTTTCATTTCTGAATATTTTGATTTATTAATAAATAAGCTTTTGAAAAAATTCCAGAAAATTAAAGTTCTTATAGAATCAATAATTAATCATTTAAAAACATTAAAGCATTACACCAATATTTTCATTTAAATATTCAATTAATTTCTTCTTTATTCATAATGTGTCCCCTAAGGGTTTACATGACCTCCGTTTCTTACAAGACCATCTACAAACTTTATATTATCTTATCCTTACTATTTACAAATATTTACAAAAATTTACATCAACTCTTATATCTATCTCCTTACTTCTATATTAATCTAGCGCCAATTTACTGTCGGAAGAGTGAGCGAGCGATCGAAAGCGAGAGAGCGAGCGAGTGAGAGCGAGCGCATCCGCATCTTAATCTACTTATACTATTACATAATATCTACATGTAACTACTTACAGACCTTTACGCTTCTAATCTATGCGACTTCCGTTTCCTTTGTCCTTCACTTGCACTTCTCTTCTATCTCATTCTATTTTGTCATTTTTCCATATCCATTCTTTCATTCTTTCTCATTCGCCCCTCTAGCCCCCTCCAACTCCTTCATCCACTCCTCACCCATTCCATCCTCACCTAGAATATTTACCACATTCTCTTGCCAGCTTCCTTTATCTGCCATTCCTCTCCTACATCCGTCCCATACATGCTCCCATGTTTCCTCCTCCCATTCACATATTCTGCACTTTCTGTTCTCTTCCTTTTCCCAACATATCCCCTCCCTTACCTCGTTTCCCAATCTAAATCTTGCTATTCTGGTCCATCGTCTCTCTCCCCATCCCTTTTCTAAATACTTTGGTACTCCTTCCTTTTTTATCAACTTATACCATTTATTATATTTTGATTCCTCAATCATTCCCCATCTTTCCATTAATTGTCTTTCCCTGTCCCTTCTCTCCAATTCTTCATAGCTTACTCCACTTCCCTCTCCTATATCTCTAGCACTAAAAAACTCCCTCCTTTCTTCTTCCCATCTTGTTAGTTCTACTGCCCTCCGGCTCCTTTCTTCTACCTCCTTCAAGCACTTTTTCGCTAACTCCCCTCCCTTCCCCTCCCTTAACTTCATGTCAAATTGCCATGCTCTCTTACCCGCTCTAGTACTTAATTTATCTCTCTGTGCTTCTTCTCTCACCATATATCCAGGCGTCCTCCAGTCTACTCCTAGCGTCCACCTGACATACCTTTCATGTAAACTTTCAATCTCTTTCCTTTCCTTCCATCCCCATATCTCCGCTCCGTAACGTATTACCGGCCATACCAGCGTATCAAATAACCACATTCTCCTTCTCCAGTCTTTCTTGAACCTTCTTTTTCCTATTCCCCATATCTGTTTCATTATCCCTGCCGCTTTTTTTTATCCTTTTTCTTATATGAACTCTATGATCTCCATTCATTTGCAAGGTATATCCCAAATATTTAAACTCCTTTACTTCTTCTAAATTTACTCCTTTCCATCTCCCAGTCCATTCTTTCTTTCTTCCCCCTCCTTTTCTAAACCTCATTATCTTTGTCTTTTCTACATTTAAATTCAATTTTTTCCCATCTAAATATTTCTCCAATCCTGTAATTAAGCCTGTCATCCCTTCTTCATCCTCTGCCATCAACACTATATCGTCCGCGTATGCCAGTGTATATATCTTTTCTTCTCCCATCCTAACTCCTCCCCATCCCTTTCTCTTCATTTCTTCTTCTAGGTCTGAGATTAATATATTGAATAAAAGTGGACTCAGGGGACATCCTTGCCTTACTCCTCTAACTAACCAGAAACTTTCTCCTACTTGCTCTCCTACCTTTACCCTGCTTTTTGTGTCTCTGAAGATTTCCGATACTCTCTTTATTAAGCCCTGTCGTATACCCCTTTTCACCATAACTTTTTCTAGCTCGACTCTGTCCAATGAGTCGAATGCCGCCTTTAAGTCCACGAATATTGCTATCATTGTCCCTTTCTCCCTTTTAATCCTTTTATTTATCAGATAATTCAGAACATATATGTTGTCCATAACCCCCATTCCTTTTCTAAACCCTGTCTGATTCGGTGGCTGTATCTTTTTTTCCTCAACTTCTTTCTTCAATCTCTCCGACAAAACAGTTACATATACTTTATACAATGTTGGCATTAGCGTTACACCCCTATAATCTTTAACCCCATATTTCCAGACTTCATTTGGAATCTCATCTATGCCAGGTGCCTTTCCATCTTTCATTATTCCTAACACCTTGCCTACTTCTTCCCTTGTTATATCCTCTTCCTCATCTCTTTCTCTACCATGTTTCGCTCCTTTCCTAACTTTTCTCTCTACCCCTCCTAGCAAATCCATAAAATATTTTTTCCATTCTACCATTTCAATATCCTGATTTACTCTTTTTCATCTTTTTCTCTCTTTATTTACTACCTTCCAAACCTCTTCTTCCGTCCTAGCCTTCTCCGCCTCTGCCTCAAACCTTTTATTCTCCTCTTTCTTTTGATGACACAACTCCGTATACTCCTTCTTTTTTCTCCTATATTCTTCTCCACTACTTTTTTCTTTTCTCCATTTTCTTAGTTCCTTTCTGACCTCCTTCTTTTTTTCTTTACATTCCTCATCCCATCCACTTATATTTCCCCCTTTATTTATTTCTTTTTTGCTTGTGCACTCTAATCCTCTTTTTATTTCTCCTATCATTATTTCCATCTCCTCGTCCACATTTCCCTCTCCCATTTTGATATTTCTGACCTTTTCTTTAAACTGTTCTTTTCCTTCCCTTGACCAATCCCCTTTTCCTGCTCTTTTTACCTTTGCTTCCTTTTTATCCATATTATTACTTTTTTCTCCCTCGAATGTCACTATTATGGGAAAGTGATCCGAATCTATATAATCCCCTACCTCTAGTTTCTTGACCATCTCTCTTACCTCATCATCTACTATCACATAATCAATTACCGTTCCCCTTTCACCTCCTGAGCGTGTATATTCCCCTTCCTCATCTCCCGCTATATTTCCGTTTAAGATAAACCATCCCAACTCCTCCAAGCTCTTTAACAATTTATTTCCCTCCCCATTTAGTATCTTGTCTTTGGATTTTCTTCCTCTCTCTCCTCCCCATTCCCTTCCTCCTCTATCTCCTGTTCTGGCATTGAAATCTCCCCCTATTATAAGCCTAATCTCTTCTTTATTTTCTTCAATCATTTCTTTCATCTCCTCTAATTTCTCCTGCATGTCACCGTTCACATAAACCCCCACTATCTTCCACTTCTCTCCGCCCATCTTTACCTCTTCTATTATTAACCCTTCTTTTCGTTCTTTCATCTCTTTCTTATCCTTCCCTGTTATACATTCATTCCTTACTCCCATCACCATTCCTCCCATTGCTCTGCCTTTTTTATTCTTCCTCTTTGCATTTTGACATTGCCATTTGTAACCTCTTGGTAACCGTTCCCTTACTCTTTCCCATCCCTTTTCATCTAGCCACGTCTCCATCAATACTACTACATCCCATTGTGCCAAATTTCTCATAAACTCCCTATCCTTTCTCTCCAATCCTGCTATATTCCAGTAACATATCCTCCATTCTTCCCTACCTTCATGTCTCGTCTCTCTTTGCTTCTTACTATTTCTTATTTTCCTTTCTCCCGTTCCTTTCTCTCCTAGTTTCCCGGTACCTCATTTCTTACTATCTGTTCACTTTCTTCGTCCCAATCCCACCATACTCCTTCTAGCTGTATTCTGCCATACTTAACCCACGTTCTTTTTCCCTTACTTCTTTCCTCTTCCGCTATTTGCCTTAACTTATACTGCATATTCCTTTCTGCCCATGTCAAATCGTCCTCTATTCTCTCCGAGCTTCCATATAACAACCTCTTCTTTGTCATCACTTCCCTTTTATGTTCCCATTTCTTCAGCTTCACTAGTACGATTTTCTCTCCTCTTCGCATTTCCTTTCCTACACTTCACATTTCCTCTATCTCTACTTTAGTATCTATCCTTTTTAGCACATTTTCCACTCCTTCTTTCAATTCCTTTCCTTCTAATCTTAGACCCTTCATCACTATGTTTCTTTTCCTTTCATCTCTTTCTTTCCTTTCATCTCTTTCTTTCCTTTCTAATCTTCTTTCTATTTCCCTTATCCTTTCCCTTTCATTATTCCCACTCTCCCCTACATTAAACTCTAGTTTTGATTTTTCGATCTTAACTATCCTACCCTCTATTTGTGCTACCTTTTTATTATGCTCATCCTGTTTTTCTAATCTTTGTTCTAAAATCTGCATCCTTTTTTCTAAATTTTCTCTAACTTCCCATTTTCGCATCTCTTTTCTAAGTTCGGCCATTTCTTTCCTAATTTCTTGTTTTATTTCCTCTCCTCTTTCTTCTAACTTTAACTTTTCAAATTCTATCGGCCCTCTAGGTTCAACTTTGTCTTCTTCTTTGCCCTTGTCTTTCTCCCCCGCTCTATTCTGTTCTTTTCCCGGTGGTGTTCTGATCATTTTCGGGGCTTTCAGGGTGGACTCTCTACCGTTTTCTTATACTGACCCCTTCTTTTTGTCTCACTTTTCGGCGTGTAGAATACGTCCTCGACAGAATCCATTAAAGCGTAACTTGCGTACCGCGTAGTTACTGTCACCACAGCCCTACCTCAACCTGCTACCGTACCTTCTTCCGTGCTTCTCTCTCCCTATCCCTCCCTGTCGCCGCTACTCGGCTGCACCTGTCTCCCCACCTTGCTCATCACTTGAAATTTAAATTATTAATAAACTTTTATACAAATTTTATAAAAAATCAAAATATATGTACATATAATTTTGAAAATTAAATTCAGAAAATCATTTCAGACCATCGCAAACATTAAAAAAAATTATATAATTATAACGAAGGTATTCAAAAAAACTTTTATTACAAAAATTATAGTCAGTATTCAATTACATAACCTTGAAGTGAATAATCAATTTATGTTATCCAATTAAAATTAATTAAAATTCAATATTGATGTAATTCAATATTGTGAAAAACATTAATCAGCTAATAATTAATTAATCAGTTTATAACATGGAAAGTATCAAATAATTATTTTTATTTAAACATTCAAATAATTGTTACTTCATATTTTTATGAAAATTTGAATTCATTTATTAATTATTGTTGTTCAAATGAATATAACCGTGAGGTTTACTTGAAAGTTTAAAGATTTTCCTACATATGAAAGCATATGTACATATAATTTTGAAAATTGAATTCAGATACTCATTTCGCAGTCTCAGAAACAATTGGACATTTATCTAACTGGAATAGAATATAATAATTACTTAATTATAGAATATTAAATTTCAATCTTTATGTTATTTGATATTGTGAACAAAATTAATCAGCTTATTCTAAATTAATTAGTTCACAACATAAAAAGTATGAAAAAATTATTTTTATTGAAAATTCAAATAATTTTTACTTTATATATACTTTTCTTTTTTGGACTTTTCTTCTACTAAATTTGATTTATTAATCATTTTTTAACTAATTCCCGAAAATGTAATTTTTAACAGAAATAGTTAATATTTAATTAATGATTTCAGAACATAGAAAGCATTTCATAATTATTTTCATAGAAATATTAGAATAACTTGTATTTAATATTTATCTGAAAATTTCGATTATTAATAACCTTTCAAAGTAAAACCAGAAAAAAATTAAATATATGCACATATAATTTTGAAATTGAATTCGGATACTCACTTCACAACATCACAAACATTTTAAGGAATTATATCATTGTAATGGAGATATTTTAAAGGAAAAATAAGTTTTTATCATAACAATAGCAGCCAATATTAAATCAGATAACCTTAATGTAAATAATCAATTTATGTGACTTAATTGAAAACAATTCAAATTCAATCTTTATGTAATTCACTTTTTTGAAAAAAAATGAATCAGTCGATAGTTATTAATAGTTAATTCATCAGTTCATAACATAAAAATTAACCCACAATATAATTTGCATTGTAACATCAAAATAAGTTTTATCTTATAATTTTCTCAAAATTTCAATTATTTATAATCTTTTTAACTAATTCCATAAAAATTTAAAACACATTTACGTATAATTTTGAAGATTGAATTTAGATAATTATCTCACAACATCCTGAACATTTTGAAAATTATGAAATTGGAATGGAGGTATTTTAAATATGAATAAACTTTTATTATAAAAATCATATTCAATATTCTATTACATAACGATTCCTTTTATACCACAATCTTGCACAAGATGGAGGTTACCTTTTTTCATTTGAAGGATTTGAACTTTTATTCCTGAAAATTTAATTTGTTTATGAAATAGAATCAGTTAATATATAATTAATTAGTTCACAACATAAAAAGCATTAAACGATTATTCTCACTGAAACATTCAAAATACATTTTTTCATTTGAAATTACATTTCTATACATTTAATTTATTAATGACTTTTAAAACTAATTCCAGATAAATTCAAAATATATGTATATGTATATTAATTAATCATTTAACAACATACAAAGCAATAAACAGTTCTTTTAATAAAAACATTCGAATAATTTTTACTTGATATTTTTCTGAAAATTTGAATTAATAATAACCTTTTAAACTAATTCCGTAGAAAAGTAAAGAATATGTACATATAATATTGAAAGCAGAATTCAGATACTTATTTTACATCAACAAATTTACAAAAATTATGCAATTGGAATGGAGGTATTTTAAACATAAATAATCTTTTATTATAAAAATTAAAGTCAATATTCAATTACATGGCCTTCAATTAAATAATCAATTTATCTACTTAATTTAAGCAAATTAAAATTTAATCTTTATGTAATTTAATATTGAAAAAAAATTAATCAGCTAATGATTAATTAATCTGTTGACAACATAAAAAGCATTCAATTATAATTTTCATTCAGGCATTCAAACAATTTTTACTTTACATTTTTTTTAACTTTTCAGTTTCATTTCTGAAAATCTGATTCAATAGTAACCTTTTTTAGTAATTTGAGAAAAAATTAAAACATACTTACATATAATTTTGAAAATTATATTCAGATAATCATTTCGCAACATCACAAACATTGACAGAAATTACGTAATTGGAATAGAGATATTTTAAATGTAAATAAACTTTTATCATAGAAATTACAGCTAATATTCAATTACATAACCTTAAAGTAAATAATAAATTGATGTACTTAATTGAAACAAATCAAAATCAATCTTCATGTAATTTATTATTTTGAAAAAAATTGATCAGATAATAATTAATCAATCAATTTAAAAAATAAAAAGCATTAAATTATGACTTTCATTAAAACATTCAATTAATTTTTACTTTACATTTTTTTTTAATTTGTACTTTCATTTCTAAAAATGCAATTTATTCGTAACCTTTATACTAATTTTAGAAAAAATAAAACATATTTACACATATGTTTTTGAAAACTTAATTGAGATACTCATTTTACAAAATCAGGCACATTTGAAAAATGATTCAATTGTAATAAGGGTATTTTGATTATAAATAAACTTTTATTATACAAATTATATCCAATATTCAATTATATAACCTTCAAGTAAATAATCAATTTATGTTACTCAATTTAGAAAAAAACTGAATTTTAATCTTCATTTAATGTATTATCGTGAAAAAAATTAATCAGCTAATAATTAATTAATCATTTCACAAAATAAGAATCTATGAACTATGTATGTATGTATGTATTTATACCATTAAGCCATTTCCCTTTCAGGGTAGGCGTGACAGTACCCGAGTCGGGTAGTGTTTCTAGGTGGATAGTTTCTTGTAGTAAATAACTACAAGTGTGGGCTCACCACACCCACGATGTGCCAACAGCACTCAGTAGTCTCGAATGGTCACCCATCCAAGTACTAACCGCGCCCAACGCTGCTTAACTTCAGTGATCTGACGAGAACTGGTTTTTTCAGCGTGGTATGGCTGTTGTTATACTATAATTTTCATTAAAACATTCAAATAATTTTTACCTAATTTTTTTTTTAAATTTTAACTCTCATTTATGAAAATTTGATTTATCAATAACATTTTAAACTAATTAAAAAAAAATTAAAACGTATGTACACATAACTTTGAAATTTTAATTCAGATACTCATTTCACAAGATGAAAAACATTAAAAGAATTATGTAAGTAGAATACGGGTATTTCAAATATAAATAAACTTCTACTATATAAATTATAGCCAATATCAATCAATCAATTTATGTACTTAATTTTAACAAATCAAAATTTAATATTTATTTAATTTAATATTGTGAAGAAAATTAATCAGTTAATAATTAATTAATCTGTTCACAGCATTAAAATATAATCTTCATGTAATTTAATATTCTGCAAAAATTAATCAGATGAAAAATAATCAATCAGTTCGAAAAATAAGAAGTATTAAACTATAACTTTCATTAAAACATTAACATAATTTTTAATTTATATATACTTTTAAAATTTGAACTTTCATTTCTGAATATTTGATTTATTAATAACCTTTTAAACTAATTCCAGAAAATGTAAGTTTGAATAGAATCAGTTCATAATTAATTAATCAGTTCATAACATAAAAAGCATTACACAATTATTTTCATTGAAGCATTCAAATAATTTTTACATTACATATATTCTCCTTTAAATTTGAAATTTCAATTCTATACATTTAATTCACTATTAACCTTTTCAACCAATTAACAAAAAAACTAAAAAAATATGTACATATAATTTTGAAAATTGAATTCAGATATAGTCATTTCACAACGTCACAAGCATTTGAAAAGATTATATGTATAATTGCAATGGAGGTATTTTAAAGAAAAAATAAACTTTTATTACAAAAATAAAGGCCCATATTCAGTTACATAACATTCAAGTAAATAATCAATTTATGTTTCTAAATTGAAAAAAATTTAAATTCAATCATTATTTAATTTTAAGTTTTTAACAAAATCAATCGACCAATAATTAATTAAACTGTTTACAACATAAAAAGCATGAAACTACTATTTTCATTGAAAAATTCAAATAATTTTTACTTTATATTTGTTTTTCTAATTTGAACTCTCATTTTTGACGATATGAATTATCAATAACCTTTTAAACTAATTCGAGAAAATGTAATTTTTAATAGAATCAGTTAATAATAATTAATTAATCATTTCACAATATACAAAGCATTAAACAATTATTTTCATTGGAACATTGAAGTAATTTTTACATCATATATATGTTTTTTGTTCGAAATTGCATTTCTATACATTTAATGCAATAATAACCTCTAAAACTAATTAAAGGAAAAAATTAAAATATAATTAAATGTACATATCATTCTGAGAATTAAATTCATATATATTATAGTAATTTCACAACGTAACAAACACTTTAAAAAATAATTAATCAATCAGTGCAGAAAATAAGAAGCATAGAACTATAAGTTTTAATTAAAAATTCAATTAATTTTTACTTTATATTTGTTCAAGTTTGAGAATTAAGAAAGATTGTACTTTATAATATATCACTGCGGTGGCGCCACGGACTAAAAGCATTTTGTCATTCATCTAATCTAATCGAGTAGAATATAGTGTATAGTCAAAATATCTTTGGTATAGTACATACAATAAGATCGGCCGAAATATAACGCGCATATCATTTTACGACGTGTTCGGAGACAGTCAGTCATAGCAACCAAAGATATAATATCTTCAATAACAACTTACATTGAAAGTAATAGTAAAAATAAATGAATCGAAATAATTATCGGCTATAGATGAAATGAGAAATCTACTTTTTTAATTTTGATAGTTTTAATTTTAAAACAAAGAGGTCACCCTATGACTTACTATTACTAACAGAAATTCTTTCTCCATGAAATTACGAGTTTTCATCTATAGGAAAATAGTTTGAAGAATGAATCAATAAAACTTGTAAGTGTTCAAAATTATATAATTTTTAAACAATTTTAGGTTGAAACACTACAATTAAAGGATTCTACATTGTTATTGAAACATTCAAATTCAAAAATGTCACTCATAAATTAAAAATTAAAAAAAATGAAACAATTCAAATTTTTAAGTTTGCATTCAGCACTCTGAAACTTTAATGATTCAAGGCTTATTTTATTTAAAATAATTTAATTTCAATTTGTTTATTTTTGAATATTTCATTTTTACTTTCTTATTTTAAATTTATTATAACAGTTATAGCGAACCTCAAAGCGTGTCCAGAGTTCTTTCAGAGAAATTTGTAAGTGTTCAAAATTATATCATTTTCAAACTATTTTAACTTAAAAGCAGTACAATTTAGTGATTATAAGTTCTTTCTTGAAAAATCTAAATTGAAAAATGTCTTTTAAAAATTAAAAAAAATTAAACAATGAAAATTTTAAAGTTTACATTCAGCACCCTGAAATTCGAACGATTCGAGGTTTGTTTATTTTAAATAATTCAGTTTTATTTAGTTAATTTTTGAATATTTGATTTATAATTGCTTATTTTAAATAAACAGTCAAATATTGTTAAATATTGAAATAAATTTTTTTACATTAAACATTTTCAAACTGAATGCTTAAGAAATGGAGTATTTTAGAATGCAATAATATTTGAATAGAATTTGAAATTAAATAAAAGCATTTAATTATGAATATATTAATTGAAATTTTTTTACAAAATTGAAAAAAGATTTTGAAGTTTCAATCGGATACATACATTTTATTAATTACTAAGTGTTTCGAATTGAAATAGTTCAATTTTCAACGTAAATATCAATAAATTATTTAATTATGAACAGATACATAATCGTCTTATAAAATCAATTTTATTATTATTCTATTGTTAAGAGTCCAACTATAGTTCAATGTTAAAAATGAATACTAAATTTATATTTACAGTTTATCAACTTAACATTTTTCTTGTTTTCTTTTTTTGCCAAAGTTAATCCGTGCCCCCAAGTCTGAAGTTAACATGGGGTTTTAAATGGGAAAATCTTGATTAAAAAAAAATGGAAAAAAGAACTACTTGTTATAAACTTTTTGTGAATTAAAGTATTAAAACCTCTTAACGCATGTTCAAAGAATAATTTCCACTCAGTAAGTTTTAATTTTGACCCCCCCCACCCCACCCCCCTTTCAAGCCATTGTTATTGTGCTTGGAAAGTGACCCAAAAACTGCAAAATACCAGTTTTCTATTAAATTCATATTAAAAACGGTATTCTTTGGATTTTTTCAACAAGTATTATTTTTAATTGTTAAGGGACGAGTTTCCAAGTATTTTGTAAATAATTTTTTATTATTCAAACAATTATTATTGGTGCAAGAATTATATTTTTCTTAAAATCGTGGAAAATTATTCTTTTCGGGAGATAAGTGATAGATTTTAATTTTACAGAAATAAAATATACCTACATTGGATAGTTTATAAGAGAATGTAATACACTACAATGCAAAAGTTCCTAGACATATCTTTTTCAATACTTTATAAAAGCACTCTAGTTTTAAAAATATCCAACTCTAAATTTACTTCCAATTACTACACGAAACTTGATAAAATTATACGCCTAATGGCCTTAAATTGAAAGCAATATATTAATTTCATTAGAAGTTATTGGAAAAAAATACAAATTTTAATGTTTCCGAAGAATGTTAATAAATCAAAAAGCAATTATTATTTTTTAATCTCTTTGGACTAGTTTTAAAGATAATTTTTTGCATTATTTTAGTGACTTGATAAGATATTTCTAGAATTTTTCCTTCGATGCAATCAAAACCTAAATTTAATTTAAAGAACTTATCAATATTGATATAAAGTCAGGTTTTCATAACTGAATTAAAAAAAATTAATAGAACAGTATTCTAACAGACTTGCAGAAAATTATTTTCAAAATTAGCCCAAAAACAATAAAAAATTGTTTTTTTTTCCGAATTTATTGATATTTTCCGGAAACATTAACATTTGACGTTTTTTGAAACAACTTCTAATAAAATTAAAACATACTGGCTTTCATTTATGCCCATAAAACGGGTATTTTTATCACCTTTTATGCAATAATAGAGGGAAAATCTACAGTTTATTATTATTAAAACAAGGGTGCTTGTTCAACCTATTGGAAAATATATGTCCAGAAACTTTTGCACGACATTACATATAAGAGAAAATAAATGTTCATACTCCTCCATGTGCGTGAGTTATTATTTGCTTTGTGTAAGATTTAAATTTCTGTTAACGTTTACCGAAGATGTTTACACATAAATCTGTCTTGGGTCGTAGTTCAGGACGCTCGTGATATTTTTGTTTACTATGTAAAATATGGAGAACTCAAGCACAAAAGCATGGCAATCATATCGGACAATTTGAGTCATGACACTGTTGCCGTTTATGAGTACCAGAAGATAATTGTGAATTATCTTAAGGCACATTTTGCAGTCCAAAAAGTGTACTACGTCTCAGGCGGAGCAGGTCAGCATTTTAAGAAGAAGATCAATTTAGCCTACAATGTTCCGCTGAAGATCGCATCTTAGATGCTTCATCCATATTTCAGTGGGCAAAGAACTACTGCAAGGAAACTGAAATCATTTTTAGTAGCAAGGAAGATCGTGAAGCCACTGCTAAAGATCTGAAAAGCAGATTCGATTTTGCAGTGACAATCAAATGGACTTTGCAATACCATGCATTTATACCTACTGAAGGTGGCAGACTTTAATTGAAAAAATTTTCTTCAGCCACGAAATGCGACTACTTCCCAAAAGAGAAGAAACGAAAATTAGAAAACAAATTGAAAAAAACTGTCATTAAAAAAACGAAAGGCGGAAAGAAAGGCAGATAGAAGACCAGACATGAGCATAAAAAAATCTCCGAGCTTTAATTTTACTTAATCCATAAAACCACTTTTTCGACCCGACCTCTTATTCAATAACTTGATTTTCCAAAATTCAAAATTTTTTCAAAATTCACCAGTGAACGTAATGCAGGCATTTAAATAATGGCAGTCTGAACCCTGTAAAATGCAGAGAGCGATCAAATATACAAGCATATATTATTACTTTTCGTAAAAACAATACCATGAAGACACCACGGTGCACCGGGGGGATATAGCGCCAGCTTCATGCGTGTAGCGGAGTACTCAACGCTTATTTTCATAAATTAAAAATTTGAATCCCAATTTTTAATCTAAATAGTCTTATAGGGAAAAACTTAAGCTTTCTTTTAAGACAAAAAAAAACAAAAAAAAACCTGTCTCATTTCGAAAAAAGTCAAATTTATTTTTGACCATCATTTTTGAAGGTCAAATATTTATTTTTTGACAAAATGCGTAGGACCAATCAAAAGGACGTAAAAACCCCTATCGAATCTGTACTAGACGAAATTTGTTTCATCGCTATTAGAAGAGTTAAAAATCGGCGAAATAGATGATATCCACGAAAATCCCAAAACTCCCCCTCCCCCTCACTCGGTCAACCCTTATCCGAATGACAAAATTTTTCCCCCATAAACTACTATCCAATAGCACAACTCTTTGCCTAAGTTTAACTTACATCGGACAACTTTGACTTTTTGAGTGGGTACACTTGAGAAATAACGCCCCAAATACAGGGTGTCCCAGACTCAAGTGTCCGGACTTATATAGCTATATAAGAATAAAAAAAAAATAAATCGAAAATTCCTATTCCAAAAATCAGTTGAAGTTTTAGCTTTTTAGTTATTAAATATTTAAGCTGGACCCATCAGGAGGGCGGTATAAACAGTCGTGAGTACGTGAGCGTGAGTCTAACGCAGTGTATTGTAGCGAGAGCCGAGGTGGGGTTAGCGAGGGCAGAACAGCACTCACTACACTACTTTGGACTCCCGCTTACGTACGCACGATTGTTCATACCGCGCTCCTGATTGGTCCAGCTTAAATATATAATAACCCAAAAACGAAAACTTCAACTGATTTTTGGAAAAGGAATTTTCTATTTATTTTTTTAATTTTTATACAGCCTTATTAGTCCGGACACTGGAGTCTGGGACATCCTGTATATATACTATTTTACAAATATAATATTGTTTTATATATTTTGCAATCTGTTAAATATTAATTAACAATTTTTAATTATTTTTGCCATTATGAAATTGCACACTTTTTATAGCTTTTCTTCATTTCTCAGTGAAAAATAAAAAAGTGAAGGTAAGTCTGAAAATCCTGGGGGGGGGGGGGGGCGATCGCTGCTTTCGCCACCATTGTAGATGCGCGCCTGCAATTTACTCTTATCTCCCTCGGAGCGTTCGACAGGGCAGGGTCACGGCCAACACCGTAAGAGCAACAAAGATGGTAATAAAGCACTCTTAGGGCCGCATTATGTCTGTAGAGTTACGTCGTTCCCGCGTGAGTGGGACATCCGGATAGTATGTGTTCCAGGTACTCAGCGTGTGCATGACACGCTCTGCACCTATCGCTGGGAATTTCTTGACCTAAAATGCGGTCAGGGTACACTAAGCTGGAAATTAAACCGTCCTGGCATGCGAAAATAAAACCCTCTGTCAAATATCAACGATAGCCATGAATTATAGTCATATTATGTGTTATTTTCATGTTTTATTACGACTTTTAAAATAAAATAAAAAAGTGCCTGGAAAAACTGTCAGGAAAAACTCGATTTTTCGGTCCGAAGGCTGGCTTCTTTGTCCCACGTCACACACATACATATAGGTGTGATAGCCATAGGTGTGATTTACTTCGGTTCTACTAGGATCCGGTGTCATTTTCATAGATGGCAGTTGCTGTCAGTGGGAACCTGCGGTGGTTGTTTAAATTTCTCAAGTGCACCCGCCCTGAAAAATGACTTTCTCAGATCGAACTTAAACTGGGGCAAAGTGTAGTCCTACTAGGTAGTACTTTGAAGGAAACAAATTTTTCGATTGGATAAAAATTGACTTGTATGGTTATAAACATTTTTTCCAAAATTCAAGATTTAACCTAATTTTTCAAAATCAAAACAGCCAAAACCAACAGCCATACCACGCTGAAAAAACCAGTTCTCGTCAGATCACTGAAGTTAAGCAGCGTTGGGCGCGGTTAGCACTTGGATGGGTGACCATTCGAGAAAACTGAGTGCTGTTGGCACATCGTGGGTGTGGTGAGCCCACACTTGTAGTTATTTACTACAAGTTATCAACCTAGAAACACTACCCGAATCGGGTAGTGTCACGCCTACCCCGAAAGGGAAATGGCTTAATGGTATACTAAAAATATTTTGGATTTTGTTTTTAAATTTCGACCCATTTTTTTTTTGAACTCAAAATAAAGATCAAGATTTTTTCTTTCGAAAACGTGAAGCACAAAATGTCGTTTTTTTTTGTTTTTGAGAAATTAAATAAAGAGTAATGCGATTCATCGACGGAGCTCGAGACCGCTGAGACGCTTGCTCGGCGGAACTTCTTCAGACTAATTTATCGTGTCAATTATGATTATTCGTTGTTTGCAGAACTTTTAATGTTCTTTATAAGGAAATTAATAAAATCATTTAGAATATTATACATAATACTGGTTTACGAAAATTTGGATTTTGGAATTTTTTAAGTAAAAACGAATACTTATAGTAAAATAATGATACTTTATACTTTCAAAATGACATGCCAATATACGAATAGTTCCAAATTACGCCACTAGATGGCCAACGAGAATTTCTGTCACATACGAGAAGAAGTTTTATGTGCATAATAGCCATTGCTGGAGGCTGAATATCTTATTTGAGGATTCCTCGAAAATAATGCTTTTGATGCAGGTCCACAATCTCCTCTGAGATGGAGAAGCTTAAGAAAGTGTGAGCTGATAGGTGTATTAAACCTTTTGGTAAAAAGCAACATAAAAGAGGTGTTTTACGTTAACTGAAGCTTTGGTTACGAATTTTCATCAACGCGATTAAAATAGTCGTTTAATGCCAGGAATGAAAGTCTTTGTTTCTGTAAAAAAGCTGACGGAAGTCGTGAACACATTCAGAAGAGGATATTGCTTTTCAATTTCAATGAGCTGTATGCACAATTTATGTCAGATTACCCAGAAATTAAAATAGGTTTTACAAAATTCACTAAACTCAGACCAGCTCATTGTGTTTTAGCAGGAAGCAGTGGCACTCATGCAGTTTGTGGTTGCACTTACCATGACAATATGAAAATGAAGCGGAACGAAATCTATATTAAGAGTTTAACAGAAAAAACTGAGATGAGCCTGAATGAATATCGAGACTGCATAACTGAAATAATGTGCCCTGTCCCAATGACTTTTTGTTATCTAAGGGAGTGCGAATCCTGCCCAAGTACAACAGCTCTTAAGGATAATATATATATATATATATATATATATATATATAATTTGAAAAAAAAAGTTAAACAACCACCGCAGGGTCCCACCAAGAGCAACTGCCATCCGACAAAATGTCAATAGCCCCCAGTAGCACATATATATATATATATATATATTGTAACCCTCGCGTTTTGAGAGGTATTGTTTCATAAAAGAATAAACATTTATCCACTAATTATTATTAATTTCATGCAAGAATTAATTTTCTTATATATCAATTAAATATCAATCATAAAGGAAAGTCGATTGGGGTTCTCACGAGAGAAGAAATAAGATTCTTTTGTATTTTGTTTAATAAAGAATAATCATTTATTCATAAATATACCCTAATCCAGAGGCCGACAGCGAGGGTAAATTTCTCGAGTCCGGCTCTTTTAACACGTGTGGATCGCACGCTTCGTCTCTCCCACCAAGAGTCTCTACTCTACTCTAAGAGTTCGGGGTGATGGTAAATTCTGACGTCATAGAATAGAATTTACCACCACCCTGCACTCTTAGAGTGGAGTAGAGACTCTTGGTGGGAGAGACGAAGCGACCGATGCACACGTGTTAAAAGAGCTGGACTCGAGAAATTTCCCCTCGCTGCCGACCTCTGCCCTAATCTCATTACATAATAGACCCTAGACTACCCTCTGTCAGTATCTTATAAAACCTGTAAATTATACCTGAATATTTTATAACTATTTCTCTAATCAAGTTTTGGTTCAAACATTAAATCGTAAACCTCGATGAATCGAGAACCAACTCTTCTTTGGTTAATCCTTTTAATTCTGTATTAATTAATTAATTTTCTGGTCAATCTCTCAAATCGCGAAGGATACGTCAAAGAAGTTTTGGTTTCTTTTAGATAATAATAATTTCTAAACACACTTTCGCTAATTATTATAAAAATAATACATTCTATAATCATCCAATCCGTTAAATAGGTGGCTTAAAATAAATTTCGCTATTTCTAAATCAAAGAAATCTTATATATAATTTTTGGATTCATTTTCATCTATTTTCTCAATCTAAAGTCTGTGGATAATTGTTCGTAGGCTGAGCTAGCGCAGGAGAGTTTAATATTTTTCTCAAAAATAATTCAATTTATCTCAATTTCCCTTTTTAATCTTCCAGAAATGACTCAGAATTAGAAGGAAAGGAAAATTCCTTATTTCCACCCCGAGACAATCTCTGAGAAAATTCTCTCTTTATTTCATGTTGAATCGCACAGGAAACGACTCAAAGTTAGATGAGAAGAAAGATTCCTTCTTTCCACCCAGAGACAATTCAATGTGCGATTTTTTTCAACAAGCTCGATTTCGAGTTCGAAGCTGGATTCTCATAAGTCTTCGGACATAGAAAATGTTCTATCTGCGAGGCCTTATAGGATCTCTGTAATATTACGACACCGAACCAAGTTTAAGAAGAGAGACTTCAAAAACCTGCCCAGTGAACGCAAAATAAGCAGAAGCACTTAGAATGAGATGCAGAGAAAGATACCTCTACTCCACCCCAAGACACTTCTACTCTTCGTTCTTCTCGGCTCGCTATCGAGCCGATGAATGCCTCTGTTTCTTTGCGCGGTCTAACCTCTCAAGTCGCGGACAATTGTCCAGGGGTGGTCCCGAAGGAATTAACCCCCAAGCGGAGGCTTGGCCGTGCCGAAAGCTGAATGACACCTGGGTGAGGTGTCTCGAACGGTGACTTTGGGATACCAGGCGACCTCTCATAGTATCCAGCCTTATCCTTGCTTGCGGGTCTCTACAAGGGCGGACGGACCCTTTCCCTAGCTGCTCGTGGGAACAACAATGACCCCACCAAACCACCAAAAAGTTGTAGATGCGGTTCAAAACACGACGACGAATCGACGAAAGGAGAGATGGATCAGGGAGAATCAACAGTTTCTTCCTAACCCGTCGTGCCTGTTCAGCGATCTCCCTATTTCTGTCAAAAATGCACCAAAGCCCAACGAGGTAGAGATTTTTTCGAGAGAGGTGTACAAGATCTCGAAAACACTGGGGTTGAAAGAAGATGCTAAGAATATCATCAGCTTAAAGGAGTTTTGTGACAACCTCATAACATATGAAGGAAGAATGTCCATCAATCATTATGAAGAGGTGAAAAAAGCACTTAGAGGCACGAAGAACTTTTCCGCTGCTGGACCAGATTGTATCAAGAACTTTTGGTGGAAGAAGTTTACTTTTACACACCAACATTTGGCCCGCACATTCACCTCATATTTAAAGTCGGAGACGCCCATTCCGCAGTGGCTGGTGTTAGGACGCACTATACTCCTACCGAAAAAAGGCAATTTTTCCAACCGAGAGAATTACAGGCCGATAACTTGTTTTGAACACACTGTAGAAGATCTTTACAGCTGCCCTAATCAACAAAATTCTTCGAATAATTGACCCTATGTCGAGAGAGATCTACGAACAACGTGGCTCGCAAAAAGGTGTAGCAGGCTGCCGAGAGAACCTGCTAATTGACAGGTGCGTCTGCAAAGACGTAGCAGCCAATCTGCGCGTCCTGTCAAATGGCCTGGATTGACTACCGGAAAACTTTCGATTCAACCTCTCATAGACTTATCATCTGTCTGTTGGAAAGCTAGAAGGTTCATCCACACATAGTGAGATGCATAGAGAGATTGATGCCTCTTTGGAAACCTAGATTTACTGTCAAGGAGTACACAGGAGAGATTGGTTTGGACTTTGGATTGTACAAGTGTGTCAAGATTAATCTGAAGAAAGGAAAGATTGTTGTCGTTCTCAAGGAGCCTGAGCTTTTGGATATAAGTTTTATTAGTCATCTTGACCCTGGAGAGACTTACAGGTACCTAGGCGTGCCTCAAAGCCGCATTCAGGACGCAACATCAGTGAAGGAGTCTATCCCAAGCAGATACAAGCATCTTCTTCGACAGATTTGGTCTTGAAATCTGTCAGCGTTGAACAAGGTCTTTGCAACTAACATGCTTGTCATCCCGGTTCTACTCTACTCGTTTATGGTGGTTCAATGGACGAAGAACGATCTTACGGCTCTTGATATCGCCACACGTAAGATCATGCATATGCATAAGAACTTGCATATCAATTCATCCGTTCCGCGATTATACATCTCACGCCGTCAAGGCGGATGCGAACTTCTGGATCTCCAATGTCTTAATAACCGAATTGTTCTAAATACAGCTTACATTGTTGTGAATGGCAGAGATCCTCTCCTAAAAATGGTCAGGGAACAGGAGATGATTGGCAAAGGAGCGTTCCTTTACAAAGCCGCGGAGCGGGCGGCCGAGATCCTTCGCCTGAATTTTAACATCAGAACTGGTTGAAAAATACCGCCAACAGCTACTCGACAAGAAAATGCACGGAAACTTTCACAGAAATGTAGAAAATCAGTCCTTGTCGAAGGAGCCAACTTTTGCTTTCCTCAGATCATCAGGGCCTCATTCAGGCACAGAGGGTTTCATTTTCGCATGCCAGGATGGTGTAATTTCCACCTTAGTATACCGTGACCGCTTTTTATGTCAAGTCAAGAAGTTTCCAGCGATAGGTGCAGGGCGTGTCATGCACACGCTGAGTTCCTAGAACACATACTATTTAGGTGTCCCATTCACGCGGGAACCACGTATCTTTACAGACATAATGCAGCTCTAAGAGAGCTTTATTACCATCTTTGTCGCTCTTACAATGTTGGTCGCGACACTACCCAGCCGAACACTCCGAAGGAGATAGAGTCGATTGTCCAAAACGGGAAGTGCTAAATTTTCTGGAACTACGATTTTCGGACAGCAGTCTCCGTTGCACACTGGAGACCTGACATCGTTCTCCAAGACTTCGAGAAACGAACTATATTCGTGATCGAATTCTCGGCTCCGGGCGACTACAAAATCACTGCCAAGGAGAAGGAAAAGAAGGAGGGGTATCAAGACCTTAAAAGGGAGCTGCAACGACTGTACCAAAAATATTCGGTTATGTTAATTGTCCTTGTGATCGGTGCTCTCGGAGGTGCGAAACTTAACATTGATTCGTAACCTTGAAGCCATACCTGCGTGCCAAAAATGCAGAAAGCTATCATCCTTGGGTCGGATCGTGTCCTCAAGACACATGAGAGTTTCGCTGGCATGTCGTTGTGATTTCATTGTGCCCTGTGGTCACCCATCTCACGGTCGTTAGACGTGGCCATAGGTGTGATTTACCGCGGTTCTACTGGCAGCCGGTGTCATTTTTGGATGGCAGCTGCTCCCAGTGGAACCCTGTGGTGGTTGTTTAACCCTTTTTTTTAGATTTTATATATATATATATATAATTAAAACTTTGTGATAAGAACAGCCGCGGGATTTCATCCGGAGCGGCTGCCAGTCTACAAAATTGCACCCGCTCCCGGCGAAACGGCAGTAATGTTTCAGTTGTAACCACGTCTTACGACCGTGAGATAGTTGGTTACAACGTGCGATGTACTCAATTCGACGATTCGGCCAAAGACTCGTGCACCCTGATGACACGGAACGACCCAAGTACGACCGCATTCGGCATCTTCCCTGCAAGTGTCTTAGCATTTTGTTAACACGCAGGGATGCTTTTCAGGCTATTAACCAGTGAAAGCTTGGCACTCGAAGTCAGGCCGTGAGTGCGCAACAAAAACAATTGTCGAGATATGAAGTTCCAGTATATGTGGCACTTCTCATTTTCGACAATTTACTCTATTTCCCTAGGAACTTTGGGGCCATCCATAAATTACGTCGCACTTTTAGGGGGGGGGGGGGGTCTAGCCAAGTGTGACATAATGGCGAAAAACTACAGGGAAAAGTCGGAAAAAGCGTGACATAGGGTGGGGGGTAATTTATGGATGGCCTTTTTTGGCGGAATGGTGTCAGGACTAATGCTGTAAGAGTGACAGAGATGTTAATAAAGCACTCTTAGTGCCGCATTGTGCCTTTGGATGTAGGTCGTTTCCGCATGAGTTGGTCAACAAGATAGTATGTGTCCTAGATGCTCGAGGTGTGCATGACACGTTCTGCAGCTATCATAGGGAATGTTAGCTCCTATTAAATCGACTGATCCTCCACATTTCTGTGGAAGATGCCGTGCATCCTCTTGTCGAGGAGCTGTTCGCGGAAGTTTTTCTCCTGTGATTTCTTAATCCAGGCCTTCAGAAGTGAGTACTCGAGATGGATAAGATTTGATGCATTTTTCTCACCCCTGATATTGAAATCAAGGCCGAGTGTTTGAGCAGCCTCCTTCACTGTTGTGAAGACATTCAAGATTCAGTATTCCGCGACCACCTTGACGGCGTGACATGTAAAGTCGCGGAACAGAAGACTTACGGTGCACGCTTTTGTTCATGTGCATAACCTTTCGGGACCCGATATCTAGGGATCTGAGCTCGTCCTTCGTCCATGGAACCACTGCAAATAAATAGAGTACTACTGGGACGGCAAGCATGTTCGTCGCAGATACTTTGTTCCTCGCCGACAGTTTGGAAGACCATATCCGCCGGATGAGACGTTTGTGTTTGCATCGGACAGTATTCTTTATAGATGTCACGTCCTGAATGCGGCTCTGTGGCACGTCCAGGTATGTATAGGTCTCTCCAGCGCTAAGGTGTCGTATAGCGCTTCTTTCGACGATCTCAGGGTCTTCGGAGATGCTTTTAAGTTTTCGTTTCTTTAAATAAACCTTGGCGCATTTCTCTAACCCGAACTCCATTCCAGTCTCTTGAGTGTACTCTTTGACAATGTCTAGAGCTAGATGTAGTTTCTCTTTTTGTCTAGCATTGATGTTAAGATCATCCATGTAAAATACATGAGTGACCTTATGCTTTCGATTTCCAGGTTTGTCGCAGAGGTGCTCTTCGGAATGTCGAAGTGCGAGAGACAGTGGCAATAATTTGAGGCAAAAGAGGAGAAGGCTTATGGTGTCGCCCTGAAACACACCTCTCTGAAAGGTGACACTGTTAGTGATCACACGATGTTTTCCAGATGAGATAGTAAATCTGGTTTTCCAAAGCGGCATTAATCTCTCTATGCACATCACGATGTGTGGATGAACCGTTAAGCTTTCCAACAGACGGATGATAAGTCTATGGGAGGTTCAACCGAAAGCTTTCCGGTAATCAATCCAGGCCATCGATAGGAAACGCTGATAGGATGCTGCCTTTTTACAGACACATCCTATCGATGAGCAGGTTCTCCCGACATCCTGCTACGCCTTTCTTTGAGCCGCGTTGTTCGTACATCTCTCGCCACACAGGTCCAATTGTCCGAACAATTCTATCATTCAGGATAGCTGTGAAGATCTTATGCAGTGTGTTCAGACAAGTTATTGGCCTCTAATTCTTAGGGTCAGCTAAGTTGTGCGTCTTCCGCAGGAGCACTATGCGCCCTTCCACCAACCATTCCGGAATAGGCTCTTCCGACTTTAGATATGAGGTGAAAATTCGGGCCAGATGCTGGTGGGGTCAAGGAAACTTCTTCCACCAGAAGGTCAGACTACCACCTGGTCCCGGAGCGCAATAGTTCTTCATGCCACTTAATACGTTTGTCACCTCCTCGGTAGTGATAGGTGGGTATTGCTCCTCAGGTGTTAAGAGGGCATTGCACAGCTCCTTGAAGGTATTTATATTCTTTGAGTTTTCTTTCAGTGGATGCTGAACTTCGTAGACTTCTCTCCAAAATGCCTCGCCTTCCTCTGGTGTGGGCGGCTAGACGACAGTAATTGGAGGGTCTTGGAAGAGTCGAGATGGGTCAGACAAAAACTGTTGATTTTCTCGGACACACCTCTCTCTCCGCTCTAGACGTCTCCTAGCGTTAGATAGTACTCGTATTCTATCAACAATATGCTGCCTGATGGTCAGTAGCTTTGACTTGTTGAGTGTGTGATGATGGATCCGCAGTTCGCGCGCGAACTGTCGAACCTTGGCAGTGAAAGTCCTGCCAGATATTCAGATAAGTCCTGCCTATATTTGTGCTGAGTTGATTCATTCGTCTTTTGGTCTTATGATCAACCGTTGGTTTTGTTTTACGGTTTGCATCTGCCAAAGCTCTCGCTGCATTATACACACTACAATTGATAGTCCAGAGGTCGGATTCTTCGGAAAAATCTCCACAAAGCTCATCATCCAGTTCAGCCAGATCTTTGGGCTTGAGAGAAACCTGAACGTTGATGTTTCTCCGGGTCCTGAAGCATCGCTCTTCCTCTATTGGACGCCTGCTCGCGGTTGGTCTCAGTGTCATCTCGCTTTCTCTGTTATCGGCTTGTTCTGGCTGCGGTTGAGTAGGCGCTCGGCTTATATAATCCCTTTTCCGGAGTTCCTCGGCACGGTTTCGCAGACGTTTATGCGAAAAATGCGAGAGCTCTGGGTGTTTCTCGCACCACAGAGTATGCAGTCGCGCCATGTAACCTTTTCATTCAGGGGCCATACTGGTATCATAGCACTCCAGCAGGTCGTCCCTGAGTCGATCCGTCCACTTAAAAATAATGAGATTCTGCCGGTCAATCGCATTGGCTCCGTCTTGATTGGCTCCCCCAACTCTAGGATAGTCGGCATTATTGTGCGACCCATTGTCGGGAGCCCTGCGCGTTCGATTGTTTTTAACCGCACATACTACAACCAATCCTTGGGTCGCTCCGTGTCCTCAAGGTGCGCGAGACTTTTGCCGGATCATGGTATTGAAGCCGTCGCAGACTGTAACCACCTATCTCACGGTCGTGAGACGTGGTTACTCTGTCATCAAATGGTTCAAATCTTATTTCAATAATCGGTCTCGCAGAATTATTAATAGTAGTGGTGGGCTTTCTGACTAGGTTGAGGTCAAATGTGGGGTTCTACAGGGTTCCATTCTGCCACCCCTCCTCTTCAATTTGTTCACATCTGATCTTGGAAGTGAACTTCAATATTGTAGCTACCACAAATATGCTGATGTTTTCAAAATTTATTAATGGGGACCAATTTCTACGCTAAGTGGATTACTTGTTTTAGTCCAGGAGGATATTGATCATGTGATCCTCTGGGCCTGGAAGAATGGACTTACTCTTAACCCGGGCAAAACTCAGGCAATTGTTGTTGGACCTACTTCATCTCCGTCACTTGAAACTTTGGCATCATTTCCACCACTTCGTATCGAGAATCTGGCTATCTCTTTCTCGGAAGTAGTTAAAGATCTGGGATATTTTCATAACCGTACCTTGTCTTGAAAGGAACAGGTACAGAGGATCTCGAGGAAAACATACAGTATTCTACAGCAACCATATAGGAATAAGGACTCTTTACCTACCTCTACTCGGATTCTTTTGGTTAAGAGTCTAATCCTGCCCCACTTCGACTACGGTTGTTGCGTATACGATAGTTTGTCCGACGATTTAAATTTAAAGACGTAGGGCTGGTCTGCTCAATGTTGCCAAGAGAAGACAATTGTTTATGGGTAATTTGCTCTATACTCTTTTTCAGAACAAAGCTCCGGAGTATCTATTTAACTTGTTCCAATTTGCAGACAGAGACCTTCCAGCACAGTCTAAGCTTCGTGAAAGACATAAAATCCTTAAGATTCCTTTTCACGGAACATGCCAGCTTCAAAGAGCATTTATAGTAAGAGGTGCCCGGTTATGGAATAAAGTTCCATACGATATTAGAAATGCACCTTCCCTGTATCATTTTAAGAATCTCTTTTTCAAACATTTGTACAATACTCCTATCCAACTCTTGAAATTACTCACTGGTAAACTATCATTTTTAGTTCTCGAATATTTCATCTTCGAATCTCTTTCTATATTCATTAACTTTTGCAAATGTTTATTTCTTATGCATACAGTTTTTCGTTCTTCATTTATACCTTCACATGCACAGAGAGCTACTAATTAATTAATGACTCAATGTTAATTACTACGCAATAATCTTATACCTAATCTGTTACTTACTCTGAGGTCGACTCTGCTTATTTATTCGGCGAGATCCCGCGAAAGTCCTTATGACAAACTTCTAACTATATACAGGGTGTCCCAGAACTAAGTCTCCGGACTGATATGACTGTATAAAAAATAAAAATAAACCGAAACTTCCTTTGTCAAAAATGTATGGAAGTTTTAGTTTTTGAGTTATGAAATGATTAAGCTGGACCAATCAGAAGCGCCGCATAGAAAGTCATACGTGCGTGAGAGGGAGGCCAACGCTCTGTTAGTCACCGCTACTTCTCCATTCTGTCACTCCACTCTGAGAGCCCGCTATACGTTCGTCACGGTGCAGTGGTTCAATTGTTAGTGATTGTTTCTTAGTTCTTCATCTAAGAAGTTCATCAGACTCCTGATGATTTAGTCGTCCAATAACAATGAAGGATTGTTTCAACAAATGTAATTAACAAATGCACTGTTCGGTTATTTTTAGAGGTAAAAACTGTGGGATTTTCAACGTAATGAAGCGCTAATAACGAATTTGTAGCCTTTTGGAGTCACTTACATGACAATCAACAATGTTTATTGTTAGCAACAATTGCTGAAACAAATTAAAAAAATTTTAAGCACTTTTTATGAAAAAGAGGCCTTTCCTTTGAATAATTAGCAGATCGTTTTTAGCATGAGACGTTGCAGATTTTCTGCAACTCACAAATTCAATTTCATGTAGAAAATTTTGTCAATTAAATGCTCTCGTGTTTACACAGAGAGTAGGAAAATTCGGCACTTCTCACTTTTGTTATATTTTTTATTTATTTTATTTTATGTCTCATTTTATTATTCCGTTATTCTAGTATATACATTTAGAATTTTAATTCTAAAAATTTAGGGCTGTTTTAAATTTTTTTGTTAAATTACTTCATTCCACGGTCTCGAGCGAGAGCCGTGCAGATTTTCACCATCTATGCAAATGATCGATTGGATCCATCACCACCTTCACCTTCAGCAGATCTTCGCATCTCCGGTCCCCACATAAATTTCTGGAGTATATTTTGTATCGTATATCCTTCTGACATCCAGGGTAAAATAGATGATTCTGTCCCTAAGGTTAGAATGGATTATCTCTTTTGGTCGTCCAGAGATCCAAGGCACGTTCCTGGTGAGGATTGATCATGGCGGTTACTACAAAATTACTTACTTCGCCTAAAAGTTATTATCACTTTAAATGTTTCTGTTGTGAGTAGACATTTCTTGGCTTTTTATGCCGTTTTTGTTTTCTATTTTATCGGGAGCATCGAAGAGTCCACTCAACACCTGCAGCAATGAGAATGGGCTCCTCGTTCTCCATCTCGGCACTAGAATATAGCCAGCCCTGAAAAGCATGGATGATATGATTCTTGCCTCTCACTCCCTCTCGTGCGAAGGAGTTCGGAATCTCTCTCTTCCCCAAAAGGACTAACGAAGAAAGGACAGGACGATAAGATGGACGAATCGGAAGCGGACCTCGTCGGCTATCTCTCTCCCAACCTTTGCGAATTATAGAAACTAAGTTCATGTGCATCAGCCCTTCCCCCTAATCATGTAATTCCTCCCGTTCTGTTAATTCATCGGCAAGCGAGAAAACTTTTTCTGAGCGTTTGTAAACTCGAAGTGCGAACACGAAGTGTTACTGTCATGCAATAGGATATCTAAGGTAGGATCCGCTTTTCTTACAATGGTTTCGCCAAGCCCTTCTCTTCAATTCTATCTGGCTCTTGTCCTTTGATAATAATAATTTCTCTCCTTGGCTAAATCATCTTCAATTGATTTTTATTGCTTTTTGTGGATAATATGTCTCAGTGAATAACCTGTAATAATCTGGAGTGCCGAAATACCGAAAGTTAATCGTTCTTATGTTGTTTTCGATTCTGCGATACCCTTTCATAATTTTTTTAACCTTGCAATATCTTTAGTAATGTTTTCGACCTCTCAGTGCCTTTTATAATATTTTGAGATCCCCTCTGATGACCTTTTGTCAATCTTTGAGATAACCCCCCCCCCCTATTTTGTGACCTTTTGTGATTCTTTGAATTACCCCATGATTTTGAAACCCTATAATGCCTTTGTTAATATGTGCGACCCTTTTGCAACAGCCTTTTATTATCGACTAATTCAATTAGCGTACCTCGACCCTTATACCTTAAATTATGATATTTTGTGATGTTGAGATCTTCCCCTTATTAATCAATTTAATTACCGCATTTCGAACCTCGTACTTTGAATTCTAATGCCTTTCATAATGGCGACCCACATGCCTTTTATTAGAATGCCTTTATTCTGTTGAGACCTTTTTATGATGTTAAAACCCCTTTTCCCCTTTATTATTTTGAATATTTAATTTTTATCTCTCGTTAGTTTTCGAGAATCCCTCTTTATACGCCCTTTTTGAGAACCCTTGCCCAGTTTTTAACTCTGTTTACGTCTGTTTTTTTGAGAATCCTTATGTGCCCATTTTTGGATTCCTTTTTTATATATCTATTTTTGAGAACCCGTTGCTTGCTCATGTTCGAGAACCCCTTTTATATTTATCTTTAGGAACCCTTTTACGGTAGTGCCACGCCTACCTTGAAAGGGAAATGGCTTAATGGTATGATGGTATACCATATACATAAATATTTTATAATTCCGGATTGCGAACCCCTTCCCAAATCTGTCGAAATAAAACCCCCTATATCTATTTGTTAAATGAGACCCGTTTTTTCGTGTTACGTTATTATAGACCTGTTTATGATATTTGTATATTTCTTTTGGTTATTATGCGTAATTTATAATTCTGGACTGTAAACCCCTTCACCTACCTGTTGAGATAAAACTCCATGGCTTGTTAATTTTACCTTTCCTTTGCGATCTTTTAATACCGATTTCTTTGTATCGTTATCTCAAAACTCAGTTTTTATTGATTTTATTATGTTGTCGTGCATGTCTTACATTTGACTCTTCGAATTTGTTTAATTGCGATCCCTCCTTAAAACTTTTACTTATGTTTTGAGTTTAACTTATTTGTTGCAATTTATTGTTCTCGAGACCCCTGTGCCTATATTCGGAGTAATTGTTAAATGCGAATTTGTCTTCATTGTTCTCTTTTATCTTCCTTTATATATCTTTTGTTAATTTTTTCCGAACTTTTGAATCAATTGTTGTTGACCATTTTGATTACCCCCCCCCCCTCTACCATTGTTTAAGTTTAGACTGAACTAGTAGTTTTTGTCGACCTTTATTTCGCCTCTTAACCTTTGGATACCTTTTTATCTTTTAGCTTTTTTTATTTTGGATTATCGCTTGTTTTAAATTAAAGTATACCCTTTTGACTATTGTTTTGTGAGGTTCTCTTTTATCCTTTGGCGTGAAACGTTCAACGTTCAGTGAGTTTCCCTTTACCGTTTGGAATGTACATTCCTTGTGTTTTTATCTTTTCTCACTCACTTTAGTTGAATTGATTTACCTTCATCCCATGCAAGGACTGGCGCCCAA
Organism: Andricus curvator; assembly: GCA_932195095.1. Taxonomy (NCBI): domain Eukaryota; kingdom Metazoa; phylum Arthropoda; class Insecta; order Hymenoptera; family Cynipidae; genus Andricus; species Andricus curvator. The sequence goes on along the minus strand of CAKNYM010051405.1, from coordinate 149,305 downwards.
AAATCTAGGCTATATTTATTGTCTAAACTGTTTGTTTAAAAAGTTATCTTATAATTATCTGTTTTGTTTAGCTTGATTTATTTTGATTAGGGTCCGTTGTGCGCTATTTAGAGAGACCACAAAATCTTATATTTGATTGTAAAAAGCAGCGTTACAAGCAATGGCTCTTTACTATCAATTCATTAAAATTGACAATTGTTTAAACAAATTTCATTAACAAATTCACTGTTCCTCCGAATTTTTGTCGCGAGTTGTTTCTGCATGCGCAAAATTCGCTCGATAAACGAAACGCGTATTGTAATGGCAAAAACTTCAGTTGATTTGAAATAAAAGAAAAATAAAACCCAGGCACCAATATTATTAATTATAAAGCTCCCAAAAGTACTAAAAAATACGCCAGTTGAATTCGGACACTTTTCCCAGTAAGAATGGTTTTATGGGGTTGCTAAAACTTCATCCCTTACAGTATTGCGCCGATAAAAAAATCAGGTCATTCCAAAATTCACAATAGGGGTTGTCCTTTGGGGGTGTTAGAACTTGACTTCTTTCAGACATTAGTCGATTAAAAAATTTGGCTGCTCAGGTACTCACATAAGACTCGATAAATGTGGCTAAACTGCCCTCAATTAGATTTGACCATTTTCCCGGTAGGACTCGTCCTTTAGGGATGTTTGGACTTACTCCCTTTCATCATTTAGTCGCAAAAAAATGAACGGACTGATCTACCTTGATAAGGTGAAATCAGCTTAACTTTCGCTTAGATAGGAGTCGAAAAAAATACATAGTCGATCTCCAATGATACTTAGGTCCATTACACGATACGGGCAGTTTTTTTGGGATGTTACAACTTGATTCATTGCACCATTGAGTCGGACGAAAAATAAACTGACTATTTGCTATTTACAACTATTTATAACTTTATTTTCGCTTCATTACGTTGAAAAAACCAATTTTTTACCTCTAAAAATAGCCAACAGTGCATTGGTAATTAAATTTGTTTTAACAAATATCAATTTTTATGAATTGATAGCAAAGAGTCATTGATAAATAAAGAGCTGTTAATTATTCAAAGAAAAACCCTCTTTTTTCCTAAAAAGTGCTAAGAATATTAAACATTTGTTCAAGTAATTGTTGTTAACAATAAACTTTGTTGATTGTCATCTAAGTGACTCCAAAGGGCTATACATTAGTTATTTTCGCTTCATTACGTTGAAAAATCCAAGTTTTTACCTCTAAAAATAACCAAACAGTGTATTTGTCAATTAATTTTTTAAAAACAATCCCTAATTGTTATTGGATGACTATAAAATCATCAAGAGTCTAATGTACTTCTTGGATGAAGAATTAAGAAATGATCTCTAACAATTGAACCGCTGCACCGTGTCGAACGTACAGCGGGCTCTCAGAGTGGGGATACCGAGTGGAGAGGCAGCGGTCAATAACACAGCGTTGACCTTCCTCTCACGCACGTACGACTTTCTATGCGGCGCTCTTGATTGGTCCAGCCTAATCATTTCATAACTCAAATACTAAAACTTCCATACATTTTTGACAAAGGAAGTTTCGGTTTATTTTTATTTTTTATACAGTCATATCAGTCCGGAAACTTAGTTCTGGGACACCCTGTATATAGTTAGAAGTTTCTCATAAGGACTTCCGCGGGAGCTCGCCGAGAGTTGGTGCTATCCTCAGAAATTGCATCCGCTCCCGGCGAAATCGCGGTAAAATTTCAGCTGCAACCACGTCTCACGACCGTGAGATAGGTGGTTACAGTCTGCGACGGCTTCAATACGATGATCCGGCAAAAGTCTCGCGCACCCTGAGGACACGGAGTGACCCAAGGACGACCGCCTTCCGAATCTTTCCCACAAGCGTTGACACGCAGGGATGCTTTTCAGGCTATTATCGTAGCACTCTAGCAGATCGTCATTGAGTCGATCCGTCCTCCTAAAAGTATTGAGATTCCGCCGGTCCATCGCATTGACTCCGTCTTGATTGGTTCCCCCAACTCTAGGGTAGTCGGCAAAAGTCTCATGCACCCTCAGGACACGGAGCGACCCAAGGACGAATGCCTTCTGCATTCTTCCCGCAAGTGTCGTAGCATTTTATTGACACGAAGGGATGCTTTTCAGGCTATAAACCAGTGAAAGCTTGGCACCTCCATGAGCACCGATGATCAGAACGTCTAGCTTGACAGAATATTCCGGGTATAGCCGTCGAAACTCCCTTATAAGATCTTTATATCTCTCTTTCTTTTCATTCTCCTTGGCTATGATGTTTTTGTCAGCTGATGCCGAAAATTCGATAACAAACATGGTTCGTTTCTCGAAGTCAAGGAGAACTATGTCAGGCCTCGAGTGCGCAACAGAAACAATTGTCGAGAATATGAAGTTCCAGTATATGCGGCACTTCTCATTTTCGACAATTGACTCTATTTCCCTAGTTGCGTTTGGCGCACCGGTCTTCGGGCTTATGCCGTAAGAGTGACAGAGATAGTAATAAAGCACTCTCAGTGCCGCATTGTGCCTTTGGATGTAAGTCGTTTCCGCATGAGTTGGACAACTAGATAGTATGTTTCCTAGATGCTAGGGGTGTGCATGACACGCTCTGCAGCTATCATCGGGAATGTCTTGGCTCAAAATGTTACGACGGTATGATAAAGTGGAAATGATACGTCTTGGCACGCCAAAATGAAACCCTCCGTGCCCGACTTCAATCCAGGTGATTTAGGGAAAGCAAACGTCAGCTCATACGACATCGACTGATCCTTCATATTTCTGCGGAAGATACCGTTCATCCTTTTGTCGAGGAGCTGTTGGCGGAAGTTTTTCTCCTGTGCTTTCTTAATCTGGGTCTTCAGGAGTAAGTACTCGAGATGGATAAGATTTTATGCATTTTGCTCACCTCTTTTATTGAAATCAAGGCCGAGTGTTTCAGCAGCCTTCTTCGCTGCTTTGTACAGAGACCTATATATCTGTCAAAAAAAAGTTTAAAAAAATGTAGGTCTTACAAATATCTACAAAATGACGTGTCGTACGTTTAGATTTGTTCATTTGTTTACTTGGAAAAAAATAAAAACCGCCCGAAAGTGCCTTCTTTAAATATGCATTTATTATTGCAGTAATTAATGAACAAGTTTCAAACTTTCAAAAAATATGTCCCTTGCCACTCTTAAAAAGTGTGCAAAACTTCAGCGGGAAATAATAATTAGTTTTCATAAATCTCATTTGTTATTAAAAAATGGAATATTTTTCAACGGAATTTCTACAGAATTGGCCGATAGTATCTCAACAAAAATCGGTTATTGTCCTCTACAGGAGTTGTGCTATCAAGTGCACTCACCGACAAAACGAGTTTTCATTATTAAATTGCATAAAAATGGCTACAAAAAAAGGGTATATTTTTTCGTCATAAACAAATATATATTCGATATGTGCTATTTTTCTACACATTTAAAAAAAATTGTACTTCTAGAGGGGGGTGTGGGGAGATAATATTCTTTTCAAAAATTTCTGCTACTGAAATTTTTCAACCTACGAAGCTGGAATTTACATCAAGTACATAATTAGTGCTGTATTATTCGTTATTAAATTTCCAAGGTAATGCATTATTCTGTTGTTGATTATGGTGGCTGATTATGGGAGAAGGATTGACGCGGTCTGTGACGGCGAAGTGGCGGAAGTTGCTGTCGCGTACGTATGGTTATCAGACAATATTTATGGAATTTTTAACGTTTTTTTTCCTAATTTAATTTTTCAGATGTAATTCTGTAAAAGAACAAGTTATATATTATAGTCAATCCAATAAACAATATATTAATGGCAATATAAGGGATGATAAATAATGTAGTTTAAAACATAAGGTATTAGATATAATTTTTTCGAGAAGCAACCCACAGATTTGTCACCAGCATGGAAAGCTAGTCCAAATTAAAAAAAAAACATCTTGATACATAAATTTGTTGCTGAAATATTAAAAGTGTTTGCAATTTGAATACGTGAATTCAATTCCGGCGCGATCTCCTGGCATGTCATAGCGGCTTCCCCCACTCCGCCTCCACTGACTGCGTCAGTCCTTTTCTGTGAACTTTTCCGTGAATCAGAGACGATCATAAATAATAAATTTAGAATGCATATGTTTGTGAATTTTATAACAATTAGTAGATCTCTTTTTCTATATTTGGTACAAAATCGAGCTTTATCAAATGAAAATTGATGTAGTTATTTCATTTGTTATAAGAAGAAAACTTAACATCTGTTTTAAGCTATTTTTATGCAATTTAATGATTAAAAATCGTTTTGCTGCTAAGTGTACTTGATAGCACAACTCCTGTAGAGTACAATAACCCACTTTTTGTTGAGATCCTATCGGCCAAATCTGTAGAAATTCCGTTGAAAAATAGTCCATTTTTTAATAACAAACGTGTTTTCATGAAAACTAATTATTATTTCGGGCTGAAGTTTTGCACACTTTTTAACCCATTCCGGACGCATGGTGTCATATGATTCCATGGCTGTATGTACGCCAAATGGAGTAATTGTAGAGGTTGTGTTGAATGGGTTAAGGGTGGTAAGGGGCATATTTTCTGAAAGTTTGAAACTTGTTGAGCAATTATTTCAATAATAATTGCATATTTAAAAAGAACTTTCGCACGGTTTTTTTCAAGTAAACAAATAAACAAATCTTAATGTACGACAAGTCATTTTGTAGATATTTGTAAGACCTGCATTTTTTAAATAAACTGTTTTTCTGATAGATCTATAGGTTAGTTGCAATAAACAAAAAACCTGTTTTTTCTATCTTTGACGATTGTTTACACACATACAGGCCATCGACAGATTGTGATTATAGAAAGAAGCGCCTTTAAAGACGCTTCAGACGTTTAAATGAAAAACGTCTATGCCTAACCTCGGGGCTAATGCAAACGCATAAGAAGGCGTAAGAATCGTGCCAGAAAAGGGGAGAGGAAACGTTTTGCGTGAGAAATTGCTCGCGCTCTAAGATTTCTTCCCATAGAAGCAACCATAAATCTAAATGTTCGACATGTAAACTCTGACGTTAATTTGGTTTCCAGTGTTATGCCCTCTAGCGAAACGCATCAAAATTTGGATGAGTTTTTGCAGTCATCAAGTCTACTTTGACTTGTTGAGAGTGTGATGACGGATCCGTAATTTGCGCGCGAAGTGCCTGACCCTGGCAGTGAACTTCCTGTCAGATGTTATGTAGTCAATCCCACACATAATGTGGCACTCGTACTGCCTTGCCCATTCCATCTTTATGCTGAGCTGATGCATTCGTCTTTTGGTCTTATGATCAGCTGTTGGTTTTGTTTTACGGTTTGTATCAGCCAAAGTTCTCGCTGCATTATACACACTATAATTGATAGTCCAGAGGTCGGACTCTTCGGAAAAATCTCCACGAAGCTCGTCATCCAGTTCAGCCAGATATTTGGGCTTGAGAGAAACCTGGATGTTAATGTTTTTCCTGGTACTTAAGCATCGCTCTTCGTTTACTTGATGCCTGCCTGCGGTTGATCTCAGGGTCGCCTCTCTTTCTCTGCTGCCGGCTTGCCCTGGCTGCAGTAGAGTAGGCGCTCCGCGTATATAACCCCTTTTCTGCAGGTTGTGGGCACGGTTTTAAAGCTGTTGTTGCGAAAAGTACGAGAGCTCTCGGTGTTTCTCGCACCAGAGAGCATGCAGTTGCGCCATGTAACCTTTTTTCTTAGTAGCACTGCTGCTATCGTAGCATTTTAGCAGTTCCTCCCTCAGTTGTTGCGTCCACTCAAAACTATTGAGATGTTGCCGGTCTATCGTATTGAGTCCATCTAGATTGGCTCCCCAAACTCTAGTGTAGTCGGCCTTGTTGTCCGACCCATTTTCGGGGACTCTGCGCGTTCGATTGTTTTGAACCACATTTACAACATTTACAAATTACAACATTTACCCTCGCAGAGCCCCGCATGCGAGGGTAAAACTATATACTCTGGGAGATGGTCCGCTATCCCAGAGGCACCGTTTAAGACACCACTCCTTGGTACCATGAAGCCTTTGGCACGATTGCTTACTCCTTGGCTTGGGGGGTTTTCCTTCGGGGCCATCCCTGGGCAACTCCTTATTTAGTTTGTACTTATATTCAGTATTAACTCTCGATCATGCTCGGCGTACTAACGACGCAAACCGAGAACGCATCCGGCAGCCTAGTCAAAGGCTTTCCGTTTCGGCTCATAAAGAAACCAGCCAGAACGAATATATATATATATATATATATAATTCAAAAAAAAAGTTAAACAACCACCGCAGGGTCCCACTAAGAGCAACTGCTATCCAACAAATGTCCATAGCCCCCAGTAGCACCGCGGTAAATCACACCCACGGCCACGTCTCACAACCGTGAGATGGGTGGTCAGAGGAAACGACGAAATCACAACGACAGGCCGGCGAAACCCTCGTGTGTCTTGAGGACACGAAGCGACCCAAGGATGACAGCTTTCTGCATCCATCTTGCAAGTGCCTTGGCATATTTTTGGCACGCGGGTATGGCTTTAAGGTTACGAACCAGTGACAGTTTCGCACCTCCGAGAGCACCTATCACAAGGACAATTACTTGCACCGAATATTTTTGGTACAGTCGTTGCAACTCTCTTTTAAGGTCTTGATACCTCTCCTCTTTTTCTTTCTCCTTTGCAGTGACGTTGTATTCGGACGGAGCCGAGAATTCGATTACGAATATAGTTCGTTTCTCGAAGTCTCGGAGAATAATGTCAGGCCTCGAGTGCGCAATGGAGACTGCTGCCCGAAAATCGTAGTTTCAGAAAATTTGGCACTTCTCGTTTCGGTCAATTGACTCTATTTCCCTTGGAGCGTTCCGCAGGCCAGGGTCGCGGCCAACACTGTAAGAGCGACAAAGATGGTAATAAAGAACTCTTAGGGCCGCATTATGTCTATAGATATACGTCGTTCCCGCGTGGGTCGAACACCCTGATAGTATGTGTTCTAGGTACTCAGCGTGTGCATGACATGCTCTGCACCTATCACTGGGAACTTCTTGACATAAAATGCGCTCACGGTATGCTAAGGTGGAAATAACACCGTCCTTGCATGCGAAAATAATCTGTGAATAATCTGTGAATAATAATCTGTTAATAATAATAATCTGTTTACATTTCTGTGAAAGTTTCCGTGCATTTTCTTGTCGAGTAGCTGTTGGTGAAATTTTCCAACCTCTGCTTTCTTTACTTCGGTTTTTAGAAGTGAAGCATCTAGATGGAGTAATGCACTTTCCTCACTTCTGATGTTAAAATGCAGGCCAAAGGTCTCGGCCTATATATATATATATATATATATATATATATATATAGAACTGAAGGGCCTGTGACAAAGCCACCAAACGCATCCTCGGGTTGCGCATAGAGGGTCCCTGTACTAAGGGCTTCTACTGAATATGGTTACAATAATTAATAACCAGTCGCGGACAATTTTTCAGGGATGGTCCCGAAGGAATAACCCCTAAGCGGAGGCGTAACAACCGTGCCGAAAGCTAAATGACACCTGGGTGAGGTGTCTCAAACGGTGACTCTGGGATACCGGGCGACCTCACAGAGTATGCAGCCTTGTCCTTGCACGCGGGGCTCTACAAGGATGGACGAATCCTTTCCCTAGCTGCTCGTGGGAACAACAATGAAACCACCAAAACACCAAAATGTTGTAGATGCGGTTCAAGACAATCGAACGCGCAGAGTACCCGACAATGGGTCTGCCAACAATGCCGATCATCCTAGAGTTCGGGATGCTGAAAATAATTTAGATGGAAATACGACGGCGAACCGGCGAAATGCCCACATTCAGTGGACGGATCAACTCAGGGATGACTTGCTAGACTGCTACGATGCCAGCATTATCCCTGTTCACCCAGGCTTTAAGGCGCGTATGCGCACTCTGTGGTACCAGAAACACTCAGAGCTTCAGCACATTTCGCATGAGTCTTTGCGAAATCAAGCCGACTACGTCCGGAAAAATGAATATGTACGCAAAGCGCGGTTCCCAATCGCTGCTTGATCAAGCTGCAGACGAAGTTGAGGAAGTGATATTAAGACCAACCGCGGATAGCTGGCACCTTCTGAGAGATCAGCGCGATTTCACTACAAGGAGGAACATTAGCATGCAAGTTCCTCCTAAGCCCCAAGATCTAGCTGAAATGGATGTCTCCCTTCGTGGAGATATCTCGCAAGAGTCCGACCCCTGGACCATCAATTGCTCAGTTTATGGTGCTGCAAGCGCTTTGGCTGATTCAAATCGAAGGCTAAAACTGGCGATGGATCAGAAGACCAAAAGAAGCTTGCATCAACGGAACAAGAAGATTGGATGGGGAAGAGAGAATGCGTTCCGTGTTCAATGTGTGATTGACTACGTAACATCTGCTAGACCGTTCACGGAAAGGGTTAGAAAGTTCGCTCAAGAACTAAGGATCTTGAATCACACAATGAACGAGTCAAGGCTGCTGACAATCAAGCAGCATATTGTTGACAATATACGGCTGTTATCTGACGCAAGGAGGAGAATACAGAAGAGGGATTGATGGATCAGGGAGAATCAATATATTCTCGTTGACTCATCGCGCCTCTTCAGCGATCTCCCTGTTTCTTTAAAAAATCAAGTCTAGCCCAAGGAGGTAGAGACTTTTTGGAGAGAGGTATACAAGATCCCGAAAGCACTAAAGTTGAAAGAAGATACTGAAAATATCATCCGCTTCAAGGAGTTTTGCGACAACGTCATAAAATCTGAGGAGGAATGTTCATCATTCACTGCCGAAGAGGTGAAAAAAGCACTTAGACGCACAACGAACTTTTCCGCTGCTGGACCAGATTGTATCAAGAACTTCTGGTGGAAGAAGTTTGCTTTTACACACCAACATTTGGCCCGCATATTCATCTCATATTTAAAGTCGCAGGCGACCATTCCGCAGTGGCTGGTTTTAGGACTCATTATACTCCTGCGGAAAAAAGGCAACTTGTCCAACCGAGAGAATTACAGGCCAATAACTTGTTTGAACACACTGAATAAGATCTTTACAGCTGTCCTAAACAACAGGATTGTTCGACGAATTGAGCCTGTGTGGCGAGAGATGTAGGAAGAACTTGGCTTGATAAAAGGTGAGCAGGCTGTCGACAGAACCTGCTAATTGACAGGTGTGTCTGTAAAGACGCTGCAGCCCATCAGTGCGTCCTGTCAATGGCCTGGATTGACTACCGGAAAGCTTTCGATTCAACCTCTCATAGACTTATTATCTGTCTGTTGGAAAGCTTGAAGGTGCATCCACACATAGTGAGATGCATAGAGAGATTGATGCCTCTTTGTAAAACTAGATTTACTATCTCGTCTAGAAATTATCGTGTGACAACGAACAAACTCAGCTTCCAGAGGGGCGTCTTTCAGGGTGATACCATGAGCCCTTCGCTTTTTCCATCACACTTCTGCCTCTATCTCTTGCACTACGAAATTCTTCTGGATGCCTCTGTGGCGACACTATACAGCGCGAGCATAAGGTCACTCATGTATTTTATATGGATGACCTGAAGATCTATGCCTCTGGTAAAAACAAACTTCAAACTGCTATAAATACCGTCAAGATGTACACAGGAGAGATTGGGATGGACTTTGGTTTGGGCAAGCCTGCCAAAATTAATCTGAAGAAAGGAAAGATTACTGGCGTTCCCAAGGAACCTGAGCTTGTGGATATAAGTGTCATTAGACATTTTAATACTGGAGAGACCTATACATACCTGGGCGTGCCTCAAATCCGCATTCAGAACGTAACATCAGTCGGCGTTGAACAAGGTATCTGCGACTAACATGCTTGTTGTCCCGGTTCTACTCTACTCGTTTAGGGTGGTTCAATGGACGAGAAAGGAGCTTAAGCCCTTTGATATCACCACACGTAAGATCATGCATATGCATAAAAGCTTGCATATCAATTCGTCAGATACGCGATTATACATTTCACGCCGTCAAGGCGGACGCGGACTTCTGAATCTCCAGTGTCTTTACTTCTAAAAGCCGAAGTGAAGAAAGCAGAGGTTGAAAAATTTCACCAAGAGCTACTTGACAAGAAAATGCGCGGAAACTTCCACAGAAATGTAGAAAAACAGTCCTTGTCGAAGGAGAAAACTTTTGCTTTCCTCAAATCATCAGGGCTTAATTCAGGTACAGGAAGTTTTATTTTCGCATGCCAGGACGGTATCATTTCCACCTTAGCACACCGTGACCGCATTTTATGTCAAGAAGTTCCCAGTGATAGGTGCAGATCGTGTCATGCACACGCTGAGTACCTAGAACACCTACTATTTGGGTGTCCCATTCACGCGGGAACGACGTGTATCTATAGACATAATGTGGCCCTAAGAGTGCTTTATTACCATCTTTGTCGCTCTTACGGTGTTGGTCGCGACCCTGGCCTGCCGAACACTCTTTTAGGTGGCAGTTGCTCTCAGTGGGACCCTGCGGTGGTTGTTTAACCCTTTTTTTATATATAGGTGGCGTAACAACCGTATTAACAAGAACAATCTTATTCGGTGTGTATTGGGTCGAAAACTTGGAAAAAATGTGGTTTAGTGGGTACTTTTATGTTTATGGGGTACCACCCCATAGCATTTATATGTGAACAGGTGTTTATTTGGTCCGACCCACTAAACGCCTTTATTTACTTAATAACATTTTTAATTAAATATTAACTTACAAATGCTTTACATAACGAAAACAACGTAATGTACATAAATACAGATTTATAACTGAAAATTACTGTTTGGTATTAATGTGTACAAAATCCCTTTTATATATCAGCAAAAATTGTATATATAAGAACGCGACCTGTTTACATAGCTTAAGTGAACAATTATAGAAATTTAACATTGCTTCATTTTAAGATTTAAAGTACAGAGGCAAAGAAAATTAGGATCAAATATCAGGAACCCGATAAACAGTACCTGATAAACACCTTTATATGTGACGTGCCACGAGAAAAGGGCCCTTAGGGTTAACGGGCGAATTTTTCAGTAGGTGCGGTTGGAGAGACGGTCGAAGTCAGATACTCAGAGAGTGGGGGAAAATCTTCGGAAACCATCCCCTTACCTTACTACTACATCTTCTCGCTCCGTCTTCAGCGAGTCAGGCGAGCTCTCTAGTCACACGGACACAGAACGGAAAGATGTGTTGAAAGGCAATTCACACTTCAGTTTGTAGTTTAATAACAATTCCGGTTTTGCAGATAAAAATTTAATTCGTTTTTAATATGAAAGAGCGATTCAAAAACTAATCGATAGCATCAACAATCTGAAAATCGATTTTTTAACCCTAGGTCCCTTTCCTCGTGGCGCGTAACATGTAATTAAAACATATGTAATTAAATATTGAATTACAAATGCTTTACATAACAAAAATAAAGTTACGTAAGGTACGCGGAGACCAATTTACAACTGGAAATTACTGTTTGGTATTAATGTGTACAAAATCCCTTTCATATGTGGGCCTTTCCACGGAAAGTATCCGGAACGTGTAAAATGTTTGCCGCTTGGAAACCTTCCAGGAACGTTCCAAACAGAAATTACCGTTATTGTTATTATCATCAATAAATATATAATATATAATAATATCCATTTTTACTTATCCCTTACGGTTTACGAGATTATTGTTGTTAAAAGTACCAATAGCGGAAGGTTCCCCTCAGGTCACAGTGGAACGTTCCTGGAAGGTTCCACTGGACCGTTCCCAAGCGGCGGACATTTTACACGTTCCGGGAACGTTCTGTGCCATTAGTGTCCTGATTATATTATGGTTTCCTTGGATGTATCATCTTTACTCACCAATATTTCAATCGATTTTGGGATGAGCAGTATTTTAAGTAGATGGGTTTACATTCAAAGTTTTACAGGTTTACCTTTGATTCAATTTGAAAAAGGAATAAAGTTTTTACTGAATTAGATTTTCAAAATAATAATAATTTTTACCGACAGGTATATGGGACTCCCATGGGTTCTCCCATATCACCTGTTTTAGTTGACCCTTTTATACCAGATTTAGAGTAAATACAAAGATATTATAAATGTAGATGCGCACAACCTATTACACAGCCGGAAGTATGTAATAGTGCACAACAAAATAAACGAAAAAGTCTTCTAGCAAAAGCTGTACGAAGCTTACAAGGAAGGGTATCGAAGTGTCAGTCACCGATTTCAATGAAACTTCGCTATGTTGTAGAGGACAAAAAAGTACGAAAAATTTTTGCATAGAAACAGAGATACCGTGAAAAAACTGTTTTTGGGGTGAACTTTAGGGGTGCTTTCCACCCCTTTAAAATGTTTATCGTGCGAAAGTTAAATATACGTTTTTCATATTTTTCTGTCCTCTAAAAGATAGCGAAGTTTCATTGAAATCGGTCACTGACACTTCGATACCCTTTCTTGTTAATATGGGCACAAAAAAGCTTCCAAGTTGGGCCTAATAAACCAGTGAGGAGCGAGCTTTCGCAACCACTTCTACGTGTCCCAAGCGTTAAGATAGTTTGTGTTTTTTGGCGAAAAACAAGAAATTGACAAAACAACCTTTCAGACTTTCTGTTACATAATTTGTAACAAAAGTAACAAAGACCTGAACATTCGCGAAACCCAACAAAATTGCTTTGTTAAAAATTCGTTACCAAGATTGGAGAAACAAAACACACTTTCTAACAATAAAAGTCATTCTTCTCGATTCCTCGTAGATATTGTGTTACATAACTTGTAACAAAAGTAAACAAAAACCTGAACATTCGCGAAACCCAGCGAACTTACTTTGTTAAAAATTATTTACAAAGATTAAAGTAATGAAACACATGTTTTCACAACAAAAGTCAACCTTTGCGATTCCTCTCAGAACTTCTATTACATAACTTGTAACCAAAAGCTGAACATTCGCGAAACCCAGAAAAATTGCTTTATTTTTATTTTTATTTCTTTGAACTTATTCTCGGGTGAACCCGGTTTTCATCATAGCCACAGACTAAGTCAAGTGACTGATGAGATGAGGATGTTATAAGTTATTTTAATACGATGTTTGAAATTATTTGCGACGATGTTGTAGGTAGAAAATTAAAAGCATAGTGTAGTTTGAAGTTCGTATTTTACCGCTGTTATCCTTACACAGCGGCCGCGAGCGTTGGAGGAGACAACTGTCGCCTCTTGATGCTTTCTTAGAGCTACCATGTATCACTCCATAGGCTTTCAGTCGCTTGCTTCCTGATGGCCTAGAAAGTTTCTCAAAATGCGACAGGTGTTTAATAAAACCGCATTCTGAACTGCTGCCAGTACCCTACTGACTCCTAAATGTTCAAGATGTTTAGTGCATTTTGCGTGCAAATTGCCTGTAGCCGAAATCACAATAGGATGAATAGATGCATGTTTTACATTCCTTCATATTGTCTTTACTTCGTGCCTTAGCTCACTATATTTTATATTATATCGTTATATTATTTTTTTGTTTTCAAACTTCGTCGCGGGTGAACCCGGTTTTTCATCATAGCCACGGACTAAGTCAAGTAACTGATAAGATGAGGATGTTATAAGTTAATTTAATACAATGTCTGAAATCTTCTGCGATGATGTTGTAGTTACAAAATTAGGAGCATGGTGTAGTTTGAAGTTCGTATTTAACCGCTGTTATCCTTACACAGCGGCCGCGAGCGTTTGAGGTGACAACAGTCGCCTCTGGATGCTTTCTTAGAGCTAGAAACAGCGTCTATGGTGACTAGATCTTTACTGCCCCGCGAGTTTTTACAACATCCCTTTTGTTCTTCTGTTAGGATGTCATTCTCGTCGCAGTGAGAATATACCTCATCTGCAATGATGGCTGTAAGGCATTTATAAATTGCTGGAAGACAGGCTATCTGTCTAAATTCAGATGGATTTCGTGCGTCTGTTTTGTTAGGCAACAATGACGTAGTACCCTTGTGCATAAATCTTGGCATCAAATCTGTGTGTTCGATGATCTTCTGAAAACACCTTGCCAACGCAGGATGCACACTTGTCAGGGACTTGTACCAGAAGTTGTGCACCATGTCCGGACCTGGAGCTTTCCAGTTACTTGCCCTTTTCAAAACCGTTGAAACATCTGGTTATTTTGCTTTACACTCAGTTCACTATATAACCTTCTTTCATCTGCCTGAAAGTTTCGATTTTAATGCCTTCTTGCACTACTTTTCCTGTAACGACGCAGTCTAGCAGTAAGAACATCAAGTATCTGTCATTGGGAGTCAATAATCTCATCCAATATCGCTGGTGTTAACGTCTCGATGTACCGAGGGTGGATGATTTCAGCAACATGGTGTGTCAGCTTTCTGGTTCTATTTCCTTTTTTATATTGAGTCAGTCGACCCAATTTGCACCTTATTTTGCTGACATCCATATCCAACCTGATCTTCCATGGTGGATCTCGCTCTCTTCCTTGGAGCAAAGACTGCATTTGTAGGCCTAGTTCTGCGGCCCAACGTTCTAACGGTTGCCACAGCTTCTCAGTATACAAGAGTTTGAAACTCTAACGCAGTTTGTGCTTCGTTCGAATGCATAGGTAAAACCTTGTTGTTAAGGTGTTCTATTAGTACATGCAAATCATTTGTGATGTTTACCTTGGGCAGTGAATGCCTTTGTGTTCGTTATACATGTCTGAACTCTAGTAAAGCATGACAAAAATTCCTTTAAAGGTGCTGTAGTTTTTCTGCGATTTCGCTGTTCGCATCATTGTTATTAATATCTGGACGTGGTTCTAGTGGATCCGGTATTTGATGTTCATCACCCCTAGCACCTATGTCTTCAGCTTCAATCAGGTCTTCGTTGTCCACATCTTCCAATGGAAGTTCATCAATAGAAAGCTGCTGTTCCAATTCCATTTCGATGGCAGCTATTTCAAGAGCCGAAAGCAATCTGTTTACAGATATTGAGCTTTTATGATCTGCTAGAATCTGCTAATTTATTCTTGTGGCTAGTTCTGGGTACTTAATTAAGCAGAGTCGATGATGTTCTCTCGTTGCACTTTGCCCACTTTTCTTTGCCAACAAATAAAAGCGCATTACATCTATTCATATGGTATATCCATTTTAATCACCTTCTTGGTTGTTGAACCTCTGCTTCTGGCTCTGGTTGTATTAGGCCATCCACCTCTGGAGGATGTAGTGGTGCTGCTTCATCACCAGGTTGAGAATGAACATCAATTGCCGCTGCTTATTCGTGTGACGCGGCTTCCTCTAACTGATGTTCATTTCCGTCGTTTTTCCACATCAAATCAACCTGTAGTTTAATCTCCATTGCTCGATCTTCTGAGACGTGTACATTAGTCCTGATGTCCTTCACCTTAGCGATAACATCTCTTAGTGCGACTTTCTCTATTTGAGGATACTTTGCAGCAAATTTCGTTCTAAAATTGTATCCTTTTTCGCGTGGGGTTTCGAACTTCGCACTTTCATAACGGTATTTCTGTTCAGGTGGTTGGCTGCAAATAGCTAACGCTAGCGAAAGCATCCTCAGCAAGCACAGTTGATATTTCACTGCTTACCCTATGTCGCAGATGTTCTTGCTGGCCAGCTGTTTGATTAGTGAGATCTGCCTGACCATCTCGCAGCTGACCATCACCACTGTCCCGCATGCTGTACCTCCCAGCGGTGGCTCCAGGGGCGCCCCGGCGATCCTCGAGAAGCGACAAGCGTTTCAAAATTTAAAAAAGAATCCATTAAAATGTATGGTTTTTGGTGTTCCTCTTAGTCACTTTCCTCTTCATTCTCTGCCTGTCTGGCATGGGAAACCCTGTCAGTAGCAATGGTACAGCCAACTTAGCCGTCAAATTTATAAGAGAAAAGCTCAAGCCCTACCGCGACGACAACGCGAGAACTCACATTATTATTATTTTTTCAAACTTTTTCTCGGGTGAGCCCGGTTTTTCGTCATAGCCACGGACTAAGTCAAGTGACTTATGAGATGAGGATGTTATAAGTTATTGTCATACGATGTTTGAAATCATTTGCGATGATGTTGTAGGTACAAAATTAGGAGCATGGTGTAGTTTGCAGTTTGTCTTTACCGCTGTTATCCTTACACATCGGCCGTGAGTGTTGGAGGTGACAACAGTCGCCTCTGGATGCTTTCTTAGAGCTACCATGTATCACGTCATAGGTTCTTAGTCACTTACTTCCTGATGGTCTAGGAAGTTTCTTACAATGCGACAGGTGTTTAATAAAACCGCCTTCTGAACTGCCGCCATTACCCTTTTGACTCCTAAATGTTCAAGATGTTCACTGCATTTTGCGTGCACATTGCCTGTAGCCGAAATCACAATAGGATGAATAGATGCATGTTTTACATTCCTCCATATTGCCTTTACTTCATGCCTTAGCTCGCTATACTTATGGATCTTGGTTGTATAGGCTGCCTGCAAATTTCGGTTAAGTGGACAAGCAATGTCGATGATGTAGACTCTTCCATCTTTTTTTTTCTCGCATCACGATGTCCGGTCGATTGGCTCGGATGTAATGATCCGTCTGGATGGTCACATCCCAATATAAGATGTAATCTTCATTTTCTAAAACGGGCATTGGAATGTATCTATAGAAAGGCATCCATTCTGTTAAGAGTCCTAGGTTTAGGGCAAGTTGTTGATGTATAATACCCGTCACATCATTATGTCTGTGCGTATATTCTCTCTGAGCCATTACGCGACAATCATCAATGATGTGCTCGATGGATTCGTTGGTATCTCTACATAATCGGCACCGGTCAACCACGTCTTGATGTAACACGTGTTCGCGATAATTCCTGGTGCTGACAACCCTATCCTGAATCGCAATGACGAATCCTTCCGTTTCTGGATACAGGACTCCCTTTCTCAGCCAAATATTGGATGACTCACTATCCACTTCATATTGATCTAACGTTTTGGGGTTTTCGCCGTGGATGGCTTTCTGTCTCCATTGCGTTTCTAATTCCTCTATGGTTTCTGCCCTGATATTCAAGGCCTTCTCTGAGGACAAATTTAAGGGCGTGTAGTCAAAATGCGCTTTACAGATCGTATTGTAAAGCGTAACATCTCGCTTGCTGTTAAAATAGTCCCGCAACTGTATAACTTGTGACTCACAGAGTTTCCTGACATCTACAATGCCCCTACCCCCTCTATGTCGTGGTAGAACTACCCTTTCAATCGCCGAATTACTGTGGTGCATACTGTGTTTCGTCATTTCTACGAGGATGATTCTGTTTAATCGTTCGAGGTCGGTGTTCGACCATTTGATGAGCCCAAAGGAGTACGTGAGAACAGGGATGGCATAGGTGTTCATTGCCCTGATCTTGTTTGCCAAGTTAAGAGAACTCTTCAGAACCAATCTGAGTCTTGTAGTGAAGGCAGTCGTTAGGCTTTTCTTAACTATTGTATGCTGAATACCCTTGGATTCGAGAATACCCAGGTATTTATATGACTCGCCCTCAGCGATTGCCTCGATGTCATTCACGAAATCGTTCTCTTGTTCTGCGGTCCCTAATTTTCCTCTGATTAAATGCACTGTTCTGCATTTATCTAGTCCAAACTCCATATGGATATCGTTGGAAAACTGCTTTGTGACATCGATCACTTGCTGCAGTCTCTTGTCCGAACTAGCGTACAGCTTCAGGTCATCCTTGTATAGAGGATGGGTCAATTGATGACCATCCTCGTTATCATGTACTCTGAACCCACGAGACATGCTATTTACAGTTTTGCTCAGTGGGTTCAACGCTAAACAGAACCATAATGCACTGAAGGAGTCTCCTTGGAATATACCCGTCGTAATGCGTATTGATCTAGTTATCCTTGGTTGTCCATGATCAAAATACTTGATTGTTGTAACCCAAAGCATCATCGCACGACTTAGGAAGTCAATGATGCCTGAAAAATTTTGTATACTTTTAAGACTTGAAGAAAATAGTCATGTGGTACGGAAGGAAACGCTTGCTTGTAGTCAATGTATGCCATGTGCAAGTTGCTTTGATTTTTGCGAGCTTGCGTCATGGCAAGAGCGTCTATGGTGACTAGATCTTTACTGCCTCGGGAGTTTTTACAACATCCTTCTTGTTCTTCTGCAAGGATGTCATTCTCGTCGCAGTGAGAATATACCTTATCTGCTATGATAGCTGTAAGACATTTATATATTGTTGGAAGACAGGCTATCTGTCTAAATTCAGATGGATTTTGAGCGTCTGGATTTTTAGGCAACATATACGTAGTACCCTGCAGCATAAAGCCTGGCATTAGATCTGGATGTTCGATGATCTTCTGAAAACACCGTACTAACGCAGGATGCACACTACTCAGGTACTTGTACCAGAAATTGTGCACCATGTCCGGACCTGGAGCTTTCCAGTTACATACTTTTTTCAAAACCGCCTAAACATCTAAAGCTGTGATGTTCGTCAGCTCCATTTCAGGGTTATTGCTTGCTCTTGCTTTCTCCAGTTGGAACCACGCAGTGTCCAAATTACTTCTGTTAGTTTTTCCCCAAACATCTGACCAGTAGTTAGTCATGTCTTCCAATTGAGGAACTTCGGAACACTTTTATTATTATTAACACAATTTAACACAATTATTATTGTTATTATGTGAGAAGTTGTAGGCTCCGGAAGCTACGATCATGGTTCCTTAAAGCAACCAATTCCGATGCAACTGGAACGTGTACGTCATCCTCTTCTGCTCCTTCTGCCCTAGAAGGTAAGCAAGAGCGGGAAATTTGCGCGAGATAACATCGGGGAACACTGTTCCTTGGAGTCAGGTCTCTAGCCGCGGATGATCTTACGCGGCAGACGGGACAGTTGGAGATCAAGGTTTCACCTCTGGATACTTTTTTAGAGCTACCAATCTTTGTAGAATGTTATGAGGAACAGTGTTGACGGACCAGATGAAGTGATCCCAGATCAAAGCTATCAAGGCTATCTGCAAAGGTGGTCTTGCTGGAACGGGTGGAATGTTCGATGGAGGATGTTGCTCTTCTTCTTGTTGATAAAGAGCTTTATATCCGTTTTTTTTGCAAACAGGATATCTGATCTCTTAAATTCTGAGGCGTTTGATGAGCATATTGCGGGTGCATATGGACCCAACGGTCATGTAACCTCTGCATGAATCCTCTTCGCGCCGATGAGCTTCTTTGCCAACAGGTCAGGATGTCCCTCCTGAGTTGGTCCGACCATTTAAATCAATGTTCTCGCGTTTGTCCGGGGCCATTGCCTGGTCGTCGCCTCGGTTCGGTCCTATTGCCACTCCCAACTGAACCATGGCCTCCATCCGAGAGAGGCCTATTGTGGGTGGCACTGCGCGATACTGGTGTCGTAACCGCATAATTCATTGCATTGGGGAGTTAACCCAAAGCAACGTGGCTGACTGCAAGAGCCGGAGCTCTCGGGCGATGGGGTCGCCACATCCCGACGCCATATTATTATTATTATTATGAAAACCTCTTTCTCCCATTCTCATTTGTCCCCAGTTTTTCTCCCCTACGTCAACTCTCTTCTTAAATTAAACTCCATGTAAAACTTCATCTCCTCACATTCTTCACCACCTGGTTAACAGATTAGCCACTACTTACGGTCTACATTTTAGGTTGAACGACCATAACTTATTCTCTAACCTCTTCAAACACACCCTTTTCTCTTTCCAGCTTGTCATTGACCCTTCTCATAGTTTTCAAAAACCTTTCTCCGCTTGGCCCTCCATATCTCATGTTAACTAAAGATTTACATAATTCGCCGCCTTTTTAACACTTACTTTTCTTCTTCATTCTACTTCTCCTGCTTCTTATTCTTTTGTGCACCCTGTATTCCAGTCAACGCCATTTTGCCTCTTTCCTCCTTCCGCTCCTCTAATGACTATTACCACCTGCACCCGTTTTTCCTTCTTTTCTATAATCCATTTCGGATAGAGAGGTGCGAGAAACGCTTTAGTCTCCTTCATTCGTTATTACAGCCCAAAGGGAGCGTCCATAAATCACGTGACCCTAGAAGGGGGTAGGGGCAGCAAAAATATCACGGGCAATCACATGATGGGGAGAGGGAGGTGTTTAAGCCGATTGCGTGATGTTTTTAATTATAAATTTATTTTCAAAATAGATTATAAGAACCACAATTTCCAAGTAATTATTATTATTATGTAATAAATTACATAAAATGGAAAATCAGAGAAAAATATGGTTCCAAACATAGAAAATCTTAACCTAAACTTGAAATTAGTCAAATACAGGATTAGTTTACTTGAAAAATTCTTAAGATTTTGTTTTGTAGCTTATTGTAATTTATTTTTATAAATTCCCGACGATTTTGTTGTTGAATTGATGCAAATTTGTATTTATCTTTAGTTTAAATAAATAATTGCAAACATTTTCATTAATTAATGAGTTAGATAGAAGTACTGTTTAGTAGTTTAAAATACTTTTTGAATCATTTGCCACTTAAATATATGTTATTTTTCAAAACGAATAAGACGACACATACTTTGCCTATTTGACGAAACCATTTTCTTGAAAAAATTATGAATATTTGGTTTAAAAAGTTCAAAATTAGCAAAGTGGCGGTGGTTTTTCTGAAAGTATTCAAAGTTAATTTACTTAAAAACCCCACCGCTTTTTTCTCTTCATTTTTTTCTTTATATGCTGCCCTGTGCCCGCGTCTTGGAGAGAAGAGGAATTTTTTTTCTAAAAACCGAACATTATTTTTTCTTCGAATTTTTGAATTATTTCGTTTTAACGACATAACGTACGAACAAATTCAAACCAACAAAATATTTTTTTTGTTAAAGTTTTAGAAAAATGTCAAGTGACACTTTCTTATATTTCGCATTGCTTTCGAGATTTTCTAGAAAATACGGATACAATCCCTAATGATTTTTTTTCTCAACAATACAATTTTATTGTGTGAAAAAAATCAAAAAGCACTTAATTTGCCAGTTTTAACAACGTTTTGGTGGAAGAAAAATGAAGTAAGCTAGACAAAATGGAGTATATAGATTATTTTAAAAATTCCGATTTCAAAGGAAATAGTTAGATGTAAAAGTTGTTGAAATTCTTAAAATTGTATTGTTAAAAACAAATTCAATAAAATAAATGTCATATTTTCGTGACAATATCAAAAACAACGCCAGATAGAAGATAAACTCATTTTTGTATTGCTTTTTTAGAGAAACAATTTTGTTCCTTCGACTTACTTTCTTATCGGATGTCTTTTTGACAAAAAACGTGAATTTTCGTTTTTCAGACAAAAAAAATTCTCTTCAAGGCACAAAAAAAGGACAGACCAGCATCGAATATATTCTTTACATTACTTGGTATTGGGGGGGGGGGGGGCAGATAATTTCTTATGTAAGTTTCCTCTTTCTAATTATTATTTTTTGTAAATATGCTAATTGAAACCTGTTTTGACTGTTGAAATTACTTTTTATGCTATTATATACACTAAATCATTATTTGTATCATTTATTTTTCATTATGTAAAATATTCCTTGAAATTCTTTGAATTCCATGTATATCGTGCACAGTCTCTTGAAAATCCTTTAAAAAGGTAAGGCTCCTTGGAAATCGCTTGAAAGTCTTTGAGATTCCGTGAAATCACTTGAAATCCGTGAAATCACTTGAAATCTTCAAAATTCCATAAAAATCCCCTATAGGATAGAAAAGGTTAATGCCGGTCAGAAAGTAATACTGGTTATTACAATTTCACCCGTATATATACTGCGTTCCCGCGCACGCACACATACAAAGAGGGTGGCGTGACTATTCCGTGAAATATTTCAAAATATTACGAGATTCCTTCGAAATCTATAAAACCCTTTTTTCCGATAAATTTTTTGAAATCTTCTCAAATCTCGTGAAATCTTTGAAAGTCCTTTAAATATCTGGAAATTCGTTAAAAGCTTTTGAAATCCTTTGCAATCTTTTCAAATCTTCTGAAATCTCATAAATTCTCTTCAAATCTTTGAAATCCTATTAAAATCCCCTGACATCCTTCAAAATTCGTAAAAATACTTTGACGTCTCTTTAATTAAAATCCCGTGACTTCTATTCAAATATTTCGATATTTCTTAGAATCTTAAAGTCCCTTGAAATCCTTTTAAATCCTTTTTAATGCGCGCAAATCATTCTTAATTCATTAAAATTTCTTAAAATCGCTAAAACTCCATCAGAATCTTTCTGTATCCGGTGAAGTTCCATAAAATTTGATTAAACTTTTTGAAGTCTCTTAAATTCCTGTAAAATCCATTGGAAAATTGAGATTATCTCTGAAATTGTACTAGGTAATATTGTTACACAACAAAACCGCCAATTGTACGAACAATGGCGGTTTCGGTTTTTCTTTTGTCCCTCCAAAGAATGACAACTCTCAGTCCTTTCTCTTCGATAGCTGAATTTGAATATTGGCGCGCTCCGCTCCCCACCCTCTATTAGTATTAAGTTCCGCCACGCGCGGCGTGACGAGCGGGCCCCGGGACGAGGTGGAGTCCCGCGGCCAGTTCATCAGTTGATCGACGACCGATGCCTAGCGAGCATCTCGCTCCGCCTACGGTATCTATCCTACGATCTGTGTGTTTCCCGGTTCGCGAACGGCTTTGTCATTCAGTAACTTTCTTGTCTACCGAGTGTTAGCTTACCTTGCAGTGTAATTTCTGTTGTTTTCCGAATTGAATCTTCCGATTTTTCTTCCCCTCTCGAGGGAAATAAAAAGTGACTAAGTGACAGTTAAGTTCGGTGTTCTCTCTTCTACCTGGGTGGGAACCCTCCTCCCCAATGGCGGGCTGGTACTGGGGTATCGATCTTCCTCCGAACGCACCCAGTGAAAACCCGTCAACCCTCCGAAGGACACCCGGAACTTCCAACATGGCGTCACCCTTATCGGATGTGCTTCCCCGAGACCCAACGATCGTAAGTATCTATTTGATCAGTGTTCCTCCTCCCCAGTTCGTGCTCTTCGTCTCCCTTTTTTCTGGTGCTCGGTAATTTAAAAATCTAAACAACAATCAAATCCCTTCCCACGATCCTCTCCGTAGGATCAGGGACTAAACCACTTCGCGCCCCTCATATGTCGGGATCCCTCTCACGATCCTCTCGGTAGGATCAGAGATCAATTTAAAAGTAAAAAAACCATCGAATCCCTTCTCACGATCCTCCCTGTAGGATCGGAGGCTAAACCACTCCGCGTCCCTCTTATACCGAGATCCTCTCTCTCGATCCTCTCCGTAGGATCAGAGATCAATTTAAAAAAAAGATCATCAAATCCCTTCTCACCATCCTCGCCGTAGGATCAGGGACTAAACCACTTCGCGTCCTTCATATGTTGAGATCCCTCTCATGATCCTCTCGGTAGGATCAGAGATCAATTAAAAAGTCAAAAAACAATCGAATCCCTTCTCACGATTCTCCCTGTAGGATCGGAGGCTAAACTACTTCACGCCCTTCCATATCGAGATCCCCTCTCACGATCCTCTGCGTAGGATCGGAGATCAACTAAAAAATTCCGAAGAAGACACAACTCCCCCTCGCGATCCTCATGGTAGGATCGGAGGACATTATTCTAATCTCTCCCTCGCGGTCTCTGTCTCCCTCTCTCTAGGCAGAGCGACCCCTCCGGAAGCCGAGTCAGGATAAGCGACGGGCCGAACTCCGACGTCGCATCTTCGAGGAGCTTCAGAGGAATCCGACAGCGGGATTATGGTTACCCCCAAACCGGCGCAAGAGGACCAAGAAGAACCGGGAGCAGCAGCCAGCCTTACCATCTGATTCCGAGCTTCCGCAGGCCCGCACCCCGCCGAAGAACCCGAATACCGAATCCGCTTCCTCGGAGCCCAGGGACGTACCGTTGGAGGAGGCACTCGAATTTTTTGAGGCCTTATCTCCCCCATAAAAACTCCTCTCTCCAATCGCAACCACTCCGACCCGACCAAATTCAGACGAAGAAGATGTGCTCGAGCTGAGGACCTCTCCAATCCAGTCCTCACCCCTCGGACCGCGAAAACCCCTGCAGGGGAACCAGGGCGGGCTCGAATGTCAACACCTACCCCTGGGCAGTAGAGCGTGACCCTCCGGTTTCCCAAGGGCGAAGTTGCTAGACCTAAGGGTTACTCTCCTCCGGGACCCTCGGCTGGAGCCCCTTTCCGCGAGGGACCGGTTCCCGAAGGTCTCGGCCAGCTCCCATATAGGGACCCCTAGTCAAGGATCTTCGGGTCTGACTCTAGGGGCGAGGAAATTGGCGAAAGGACATCAAGCAGTTCCACGAAAGCTAGCATCTCCACGGCAGACCCCGAAGAAACGGCGGGCGATCTCCCTGATCTTCCGCCCTCGAGCTGGTCCTCTTACGCCCTCTCCGACTCGACTCCGATCGGTGATAGTTCGCGTAGGTGAACGTTCTCCCAAGACCACAACCACTGGTCAGCGAACTAGCTCCTCGGTCGCCACTAAGTACGACAAGGCCCGCCGAAGTTTGTTTTGGCCATCTTAAGCTTGGCAAGGGAGCAGATTCCCTCGATCCTCCTCGTAGGAACGAAGAACCAGTGGGATGGTAAGAGCTCCTTATGGTCTTCGACCTTTTTCTACCTCTCTATCCCGTCCACCTGGGACCCTTCTCACGATCCTCCCTGTAGGATCGGAGAGAAAATTGACGGGATTTTAAAAAACCTATCTCCCCTCGCAATCCTCCCCGTAGGATCGGAGGCTCCGTCCTCTACGGCCCTGATACTTTGTCAGCGAAGCCACCCTTCTTTTGTTGGGTAAGATTAATAAGTTATTCTTATTTTCTACTATTAACAATATCTGCAAACTCTTCAATTGTTTAAATCATTTGAAAATTGTGAAACTTCAGATAATCCTTTGGAATTGTTTTAAATGCCTCAAACCTTTTATAATCCATTGAAACATCATGGAATCCCTAAAAAGCTTTGAAAATCTCGTAAAATTCCGTAAAATTTTAGTAATTCTTTGAAATACTTTGTGTTATTTTGAAATGCATTAAAATTCCTTGAAATCTGTGCAAATCCTGTGAAATCCCTTGACATTTTGTTGAAATCTCGTGCCCAGTAAAAATAATTGATATATTGAGTAAAAAATATAAAACCCTACATAAGAGGGGGGGGGGGGTATAAAATTCCAAAAATCGTCTTTACGTAATTAATGGACGTTCCCTTGCAGAATCTGTGTATTTTTTAACTTGAATCTGTTTTTTTTTTAACTTGAGACATCGAAATTAGTGATGCCGTCGAGCGATATTTCCCGATCTCGACACGATTCCGACTCGATCCTGGCCTCCAGTATCGGGTGTGGATCGAGTCGGTTTTGGCTCGACTCGACGTTGGCTTGACTCGACGTTGGCTCGGGAAGTCGATATATCGACTCGTGATCGTGTCGGGTTTTCGATACTCCTACGACAGATGTGCACTTCTCAGTTGAACCGAGCGGAGAGGGAAACTTGACAATGGCTTGACGTCACTCGGCCCCCCCTGACTCCTCCACTGCCTGGTTAAACCGGTTATGGCTGGAGTGAAAATGCTGAAATATATTTTCCCCATAGTGGAAGAGTTGTACTTTGGCTTAGTAGCAAATAATTTGAAACATCCAAACGCAACTATAGACCCTGTTTCCAACCTTCATTCAATTTTAAATTGTTTTTTAATGAAAAAGAATCTTTTATTTTAATATTTGGCAATATTGGACTGTTTGTTGAAAAGGAGCAAATATAAAGCAGATATTGAAAAGTGAACAATTTACAGCTGAATTGTGTTAAATCGAATGCCTTCGATTGAATCGTGAACATTTCAGAGTGCTGCATCCTACATTTAAATTTTCAACTCTACAATAATTGTAATTTTTTCCTTTTTAAATTGTCAATTCGTGAAAAAGAGTGTTGTACTTTAATGTATAAATAATAATTATAGAATTATTATTTCAAAAAGGTTTAAAATATAAATTATTTGGCGTCTGATGAAACAAGTCTATGGTTTAAACATTTTTTAAGTACTCAATTTGTAATGTTTTTCACTTAAGATTTCTTCAAATGATATAATTAACAAATTTATTAATTCATTCTTCAATAGCGAGGATCACAAATGATGGCGTGGATACATATTTGTTGAGCAGAAATCTTTGAAATGTTCTATTTATACAAGTTTTTTCAACAATATAGTAAAATTTTCCACCAATGATATGAATTTTTAACAATTCAGTTAAACTTTCATTCGAACAGTTTAATTTATCTTTGAAATGTTCTATTTATACAAGTTTTTTTATCAATATAGTAAAATTTTCCACCAATGACATGAATTTGTAACAATTCACTTAAACTTTCATTCGAACAGTTTAATTTTGAAACCAAATATGTACGATAAATTCTCAATGAAAATGTAAATAGTTGAATTTTCAATAAAAGATGGAATGGTTAAATTGTTACTTCAGAAAATTAATTTCTAATAAAAAAAAGTGTTTTGAACAAAATAGTTACATCCTCAATCAATAAAATGAAAACCAAGTAGTTCAAATTTCAATCCAGTAGTTGAATTGTCAACCAAGACGTTAAATTTTCTACAAAAGAAGACTAATTTTTCACAAAGTACATGCATTATTAGACAAAGAGGTAAATTTTCAAATTAAAAAGATAAATTTTCTACCAAAAATGAGCGAGTTACATTTCCAATTTAAAAAAAAATCAATTTTTTTCTTTAAAAAAACGAACTTTAAAAAAAATACTTGAATTTGCAAGCAAAGAAATTACTTTTCAAATAAATTGATAAAGGTTCATTTGTAAAGAATAAAAAAAGAATTTACAACAATGCGCTTCAACTGTCAACCAAGAAGTTGAATGTTCAACCAAGACACTTAATTTTACACCAAAAAGACAAATTTTTAACAAACACATGAATTTTCAACACTGTAGTGAAATTCTTAACGAATTTTTATGCGAAAATCAAAAAGTTCTGTTTTCTGTTAGAAAAATTAATATTTAACCGAAAATAATAATCATCGCGAGAATAGCTTCAATTTTCAAAAATAAAAATAAATCTTCAATCTATGATGTAGTTTAATTTTCAACTGAAAAAGATCAATTTTCACCCATGAATCGAATGGATACATTTTCCATGGAAAAAATTGATTCTCAAACAATAAAAACGTGTTTTCAATAATACAGTTAAATTTGCAACGAAAAAATCAATTTTTAGTTTAATTTCTAAATGAAGAGATTGATTTTTAACTAAAATCATGAATGTTCAACTTGACTACTTATATTTACAGTTATGAAATAAATTTCCACCTAAAACCAACGATTTTTCAACAAAAGAGTTCAATTTTTACAAATTAATTTATTTTATGGCCAACAGCCATACCACGCTGAAAACCCCAGTTCTCGTCGGATCACTGAAGTTAAGCAGCGTTGGGCGCGGTTAGTACTTGGATGGGTGACCATTCGAGAATACTGCATGCTGTTGGCACATGTGGGTGTGGTGAGCCCACACTTGTAGTTATTTACTACAAGAAACTATCCACCTAGAAACACTACCCGAATCGAGTAGTGTCACGCCTACCCTGAAAGGGAAATGGCTTAATGGTGTACATGAATTTTTCACCAAGTAATTACATTTTTAAGAAATTAATACAGTTTCAACCAAAACGATGAATTTTCAAGCTTTTTAAATGAATTTACCAATATTCATATTGTTTATAAGAATTATTTTCGGGAGAATAATTAATTCATTATTATTATTTTCTCTAGATTTACGATTTCCCACCAAGAAGATGAATTTTCATCAACAAACCAAATACTTCAATTGTCAGGAAAAGAAAATTAATTTTGATTAAAAAAAAAAATTCTCAACACAATGGTTCTATTTTCAACCAAATTCTGTTCAACTAAAATTCAGAATGTCAAAAATTAATTTTCAACTAAACAAGTCAATTTAAATGGTTGAAATCTTTGAAATGTTCTACTTATACAAATGTTTTTATTGTAAAGTACGTGTAAATGCGACAGCATTTGAATGAAACAATTCCGAATGAGAAATGTGTTGAACTTTAATTTTTAACGTTCAAAATTCAAAACAGTTCCACTTTCAATGTTTTTATTTACAGTTTACTTAGCATTACTTCAAATGCAAAGAATTTTCATCTTCAGGAGTTCTAATTTTCAACTGCAAAAAAAATGTTTTAGAAAAAAATTGTTTGCAAAAAAATGTGTTAAAAAAAAATTGTCGACAAAAAAATTTGTTTGCAAAAAAATTTTATGAACCAAATAATTTTTGGAAAAAAAAATTCTTGGAAAAAATGTTGGCGCTTGAAAACGCCTACAATGTGCATTCGTTTATAAAATTTGTTTATTAGATGAACAAATATTACTGCCTGTCAACATTTTT
This sequence comes from Andricus curvator, assembly GCA_932195095.1. Lineage (NCBI taxonomy): Eukaryota > Metazoa > Arthropoda > Insecta > Hymenoptera > Cynipidae > Andricus > Andricus curvator. Next base: position 120,899 of record CAKNYM010051405.1, on the reverse strand, counting down.
TTAGAAAACATCTTTGGCACTATAATTGTAACAAGATTAGAAGAAAAATTGATTTCATTTCGCTTGAAAACCCCTAAAATATGCATTTGTTTATATATTCTGTTAATAAAATTTGCTTTTAACCATTAGCTTTATAACATAACAATTTTTTTCTTATTTCTTATATCGCTGTGCATTGAATCCAAGTGACTTGAAGTATAAGAAAAGTTGTGTCTAGGAGATAAAACATGAAATGCAAAAAACGACGCTTTTCGCTGTTTGCATTAACATAAAAACTAAATAAACAAAAAAAAAATATATCCACTTACAACGTTTTCTAGAAAATTTAGAACTGAATTGTTCAACAAAAAAATTATCTGAAATCGGTGCATTATTGCGTTCGAAATGTCATTTGAAACTTCGTTTTTCATTTCACCCCACTGTAGACCGCTACGTCACAGACCCACATCTGGCGAAGGAGTATCGACAACCCGACCCGATCCCGAGTCGATATATCGCATTCCGAGCCAAAGTCGAGCCGAGAGAAAACCGATCACGGGTATCGAAAACCCGATCCCGACCCGACCAAAACCGACGCGATCTCGACACGATCACGAGAACGTATCGTATCGAATGGCACCACTAATCGAAATATCTAAAAAAATACGCATCCTATGAAAAAAATATCCCTAATAAAAACTTTTTATTTCCGAGGGGGAAAAGCGACTTTGAAAAAATGTACCCCCCCCCCCCCCCCCACCCAGGAGGCAGGAGTGGGGGTAGCTTTGTAATTTCAAATGCGAACCCCAATTTTTATCACAGATTCAGATTCTCCTTTATGAAATACGTAAGTTTTATTCGAAATTTTTTTTTCGATTCGCAAAAAAAATATCATGCAAAAAAAACTGTCTTATTGTAAATACAGAATTGGCAATTAACCCTAATCACCTACACCCTAATCTGAAAACCTGCATGTGCTGTATCAGGGTATGATCCGGCCTCGGAATCATATTCTGATTATGGCAACAACAAAAAATTCGTTTGAATCTCCCTATTTAACTATATCTCTGGTTTATTGGTTCAAAGGACTAGGGCGCCAGCCACTCGCGAAAGAAATAAATCGTTACGACGGTCTTCGCCAGTGACAAAGTTTTTATAGATCTACAGCTACGCAGATATGGCATTAATCGATGAGACAGTTATTGCCGACAAAAAAAAACGATCTGAAGGGGGAGGTCCGCCCAACCACAAAATAACTTGGAGGCCAACATTT
>CAKNYM010051405.1:107518-119247 GCA_932195095.1 Andricus curvator | reverse complement strand
ATAAATAAGTAGATATCCACGAATAAGAGTGCTCCCTGTGAAATGGGCACCCTCGCTCTTCTGTTACAGCTAAAGTTTCTGAGAGACAACCTACGCGTCAAGGCCCAACATACCCCGGTGCCGGTAAGGTTACGTCAATGTGACAGGTGAAAAACACCTCTTCACAACTCCCCCGACCTTAGCCGGGGACTACATGTCGTCCACCCCTTCGGCAAATCAGTAACCGATCTGTTTACATTGCGATAGGTATTTTTCCCCAAAGTCCGTCCGTCCCATTCTAATCCTTCCAGTGATTGTCCCTTCCTCAGATGCGCTCCCATTCGTGTCAACCTTATTAGGCACTACAGGACATGCAAAAAAAAAATAACAATCAACAAACAAACAATTCTAGAAAGGAATGATAGGTACAATGTTCCACCGTGGGTTTTTCCGTCATGCAGCAAGGGAAAATTGTCCCAACAAAAGAAAAAAAAAACTGAAATCATGAGTCTATTTCCGGCCATTCGGGTGAGGGATGTGAATAAATGATACGTCTACTTTAATATACTCAGCAAAAAAAAAAAAAAAAAAAAAAAAAAAAAAAAAAAAAAAAAAAAAAAACGATGAGTTATCTTCCCTCAACAGCCGACGATGATCTCTTCTCATGGACTGCTTAGTGACGCTCATACTGAGCCTTATTCTAAGGGATGAGGTTTCCTTCCCTCCCGTAAATAAAAACAAGACCAACAGTTTGTGGCTAAGGTGCCCTTTTCAATGTGATCTATTTCCTCTCCAACTGACAAGGTTCTGCTCTTATTATTCTGTTATCATATTATTCCTACTCTCGGCTAAAGGAGAGAGAAAGAGAAACAAAAGTTCTAAAGAGCATAGAGAGCTCCAAAACACGGCTCCAGAACTAGGGCGCGAAAAATTTTGTAATTATAATAAATCCCCTCTTCTTGAATCTAGGGGTTGACCCGTCCGTTTCGAATCTGGGCCCTGTGGATCTCAGTGTAATGTGGCGCTACGATTAGCTTTCTTCTAACGATACTCTAATCCGGGCGGGGCTGAGCCCTGCCGGCCAGGACCAGGTCCGATTCGTAAAGCTCGCTGCAGGTTGGGCATGTCCTCTTCGTGAACCCCTTCTCTCCGCATCCCTTGTAGTACTGGACGTGCAAATCAGTTCGGGGTTAGTCTCCCTGTTTATGCCCGACTACCTCACACCTCCAGCACTTCCAAGGGATCGGACCTCTGTAGGGTTTAGGACGGGGAGCACCGGCGCTCAGCCACTCTGCCCTTTGATCGAATTGCTGGTCCAGCCGGAAGGGGACCGCCACGCCCGGATCCTGGTACCTGGTCGATTTCAAAGGGGTGTCCGTCCGCGGAGGCCCACATGGCCTGAGGCTTCTGGCCAGGTTACTGGGATGGTTACGGAAGGGGTTGCCTCTTGTTCCCACACTAGACGATCTCTCCGCGGAGGTCGAGGGTCTCTCTTAACTCCTCGCGCGGTCACGGCAAGCTCGGTCGCGTGTGGTGTTACCCGCGGGTACTTGAGCCGCTGTTGAGACTCCTCCTCCGGGTCTCGCTGTCGTATCATTCCTCTACAACAACAAACGTGAATCCCTCTATGTATTATCGGCAATAGAACCCTCTACCGCGACGAAAGGCTTCAGATTCCGCACGTGTTTTTACCTACGAACTTTCCGTGTAAGTTTACTAGTGTATATACGACCGGGGAAAGACGGCGCTTAATCTTGAACGGGCCCTCAAACCTGCGAAACAACTTCCCCGCCACCTTCTCGGCCTTATTCGAGAATTTCCTATTGGGCCTGAGGACCAAATCCCCTACCTTGAAATTCCTTTCCCTCTTGTTGGCGTTTTAATATTTTTCCTGTGTTTCGTATGCTTTGTCGAGGTTTTGGGAAACTAAATCACGGAGGTGATCGAGACCTTTAACTCTTTTGACCCATCCTTCCATGTGGGGTTCGATATGTTGGTTACTCCTTTCTAACTCCTTGCGCATCGTTTTGTAGGGAAGGGGGTTCCTTCCGAAATTTAGGAACGCTGGGGATACTTTTAAGGTACCATGAACCGCTGAGTTGTAAGCAAACCTAAACTCTGACAAGTGCACATCCCAGTCTTGGTGATTGTCACGTAGGAAGGATATGATCATTGTTTTTAGAACCCTGTTAACCCTTTCCGTGGGGTTGGCCTGAGCATGGTAAACCGGCGTAATCGTATGGATGATACCGATATTCCGACACATTTGGTCCATCAGTTTGTTCGCGAATTCAGTACCATTATCGGTATGTATCACTTCAGGGGCGCCCCAACGAGACACTACCAAGTCTTCGAACGCCTTTCGGATGGTGGAACCATTAGCCGTGCGTATCGGGACGCATGCTATCCACTTAGTAGAGAGATCTTGGAATACCAAGATGTATTTGTGTCCCGCCTTACTTTTCGGAAAGGGGCCCATGATGTCCCCGGCCACCACCGCCCGAGGCTGCTCCACAACTCGCTGACCCATCAGGCCGGCCAGACGAGCCACGTCAAGGAACATCCCCGGCCAGTAATAGCGGAGGGCCACTCTTTAGAAGGTTTTTTCGTTCCCCAGGTGGCTTGCCTGGGGCTCTACATGTGCCTCCTGTAATACCTGGGACCTGAGCTCAGACGGGAGAACGAACTTCCATGCCTCTAAATCTGTCAAGATATGATCTATCACCGCATTTGGCTTATGGCGATAGAGCATCCGGTTTTCCACTTTCCGAACAGGAAATATTTTCGGATGCTCCTGAACAGCGTGTAAACGTCTCAGATACCAAGGGTCCTCCGTTTCGCCCATACTAGCTACGGGAGTCTCATCGTCCTCGGTCAATCTCGACAACGCGTCTGGGACGTGGTGCAGGGCCCCTTTTCGGTGTATGATTTCGAAATCATATCCCTGTAGTTCCAAACCCCACTTCGCGAGTCGACCTGTCGGGTTCCTCAAGCTATTCAACCACCGGAGACTACCGTGGTCGGTGATGACTCTAAAGTAGAAACCTTCCAGGTACTCGCGGCATTTTCTAATTCCCCAGACCACGGCCAAGCATTCGCGCTCCGTGACAGTATAGTTACGCTCAGCGGTTAAAAGAGCCCTACTAGCAAACGCGATGACCCTCTCTTCCCCATCCTGCATTTGGGTCAGAACCACACCCAGGCCTGTGGCGCTAGCATCTGTTTGCAAGTTAAACGGGTTTTCGACCACCCTATTAAATCTAGGATACGCGAGGATCGGTGCACCAGTTAAGGCCCTTTTCAAACTATCGGCAGGCTCCTGCTGCTCCTCACCCCAATGCCATTTGACGTTCGCCCTAAATAAACGTGTCAAGGTTTCGGAAGTCGTAGCGAACTCCGGTATAAATCGCCTATACCATGAAGACATCCCCATGAACCTGCGCAGTTGTTTGACTGTTCTAGGCGCGGGATACGAGGTTATGGTTTCCACTTTGTCGGGATCGACCTTGAGACCATCTTTGTTAACCACAAATCCCAGATACTTAACCTCAGAGCAGCAGAACTCGCTTTTCTCAGGATTTATTATCAAACCGGCTGCTGTGACCCGATCCAGAACCTTCCCTAGCCACGACAGATGTTCGTCGAATGTCTCGGTCACAACGATGATGTCGTCGAGGTAACTAAACACGTTAGGTCTCATTTCCGGTGTGATCACCCGATCGATAAGCCGATGGAAAGTTGCTTGGGCCCCTGTGATCCCAAAGGGCATCCTTTTGAACTCGAACAACCCTCTTCCCGGCACCGTGAACGCAGTGTAAGGTTGACTATCTTTTTCGAGCGGTATCTGATTAAAGGCGGCACTCAAGTCTAATTTCGATATGTACCTGACGGCCTTCAATTGCCTCAGTATGTCCGTCATATAGGGTAGAGAATATGCATCTTTCCTGGAGATAGCGTTAAGCTTTCGAAAATCTAAGCACAGCCGATACTTCCTTCCAGGTTTACGGGCCATCACGATTGGTGCAGACCATTCACTGAAAGACTCCGAGATGATACCCTCGGCCAACAATCTGTCAACCTCTTCGTACATAGCTTCTTGTACTTTTGGGGAGACTATCGGGTATCTCTCTTTAATAGTTACATGATCTCCCACGTCTATGGTGTGGGTGATGAGGTGGGTCGCACCCAATGGGTCCTGCGACTTAGGAGAAAGCTTAATTCGCAAAACCTTCTTCAAAGTTTCCTCCTCGCCCTCGAGTAGAGCGGCCACGCCGCTACAACTCTCCCCTTCCACCCACCACTGATTCAAGGGGTAATGCCTACGCCGAGAGTCCGGCATGAAAACCTTACGAGAGCGTGAGAGGAACGCCATATCAAATTTTTCCTGGCCCTCTAGACCTGGGATCATCTCGGTATCGAGGTTGTTGGCAACCCTAACCTCACAGATCCGAGTTACTCCGTCTATAGTTATGGGCAGGTTGACTTTACCGATAATCACATCCGTCGAACCATTTGCCACTATCATCCGCGATCTCCTAGAACAGTCCAGCTGTCTACCGGAAATTCTGGCTATCTTGTCCAATACGGTTTTACGAATCAGAACGCGAGAAGAACCGTTGTCTATCAAAGTATCCAGTGATACTGTGTCGATAGTTGCTAACACATGAACCCTATTCGCAACTTCAGTAGTCTCCACTATTCCGCTGATCAATTCCGCTTCCGAGATACCATCGTCCAGCGCCCGAATCAGATCTACATCTTCCGCGAGGGGGCAGGGCCTAATCGGACTTAGGCCAATAGGCCGGTCAGCATAATTTGACGTTGTGATTTCGGGGGGGGGGGGGGGGGATCTGAGCTTCTACCACTAGTTCTAGGGGCCCACCTCCACTAACTAGGCTACCGCTATCCGATGATGTCTCGGAACACAATTCGTCATCGGGCATATTGACTCCCTGAAACTCTTTCATGTCAATTGTAGCTTGAAATGTCGCGTTTTTGTGACCCGAATCTGAAGACAGGAGCAGCAGTGAGGTTCCCCAATCAGCCCTAACATTTGTCTGGGGCAGAGTTGCGGTGTCAGGAGGGTCTTTGGGCATAACAGGAGTCCCGGTTTCCGAAAGGTCCTTTGAATTTTGCCTGGCTCTCGGACTGGGCCTATTCGGGTTAACCGTAGTTTCAGTCACGGTCGCTGGTGACTGAGAGGCAGTAAGGACCGTGCTTACTGCTTCTCCTTGGCATTTCCCGAACACTTAGGGTAGTCCCTAGTGGTAACTCCAACCGCTTTGCATTTATAGCAGCGGAGCCTTCTAGGGGCTGCACAACCCTTATGGTAGTGCCCTGGCTGATCGCAATTAAAGCAGACCACTTCATTTGGGTCTCTTATCGGAGACTCGTTATTTATTTTATTATCAGCAGAAGCCTTAGTGTTCTACTGAGTTCCCCCATCCTTAAAACTGTTCTGTGGGGTCTGTTTCCTATCGTTAGCCTGTATATTTTTCTTATTATTGTTGCCTGTCCCCGGTCTTTGCTCCGTGATGATTGCCGAGGTTTTCTCTACTTCCTATTTTACCGATGTGGATGGAGATTGTTTAGGAGATTTTTGCGTCGAATGTGGCTTATATGCGAATTCTTTCAAAAAGGAGTTCTCGGGAGGAGGTGGGGCTTTGTATTCCCTAATGTATACGTTCCATTCTTTCTCCCAGCTTCTCCCGAGGCGAGATAATTCTCTGAACGATTTGTAATCTGAGCGGCGAATGACTTTGTGATAGTCTGGTCGAAGACCTCTATGGACCCAATCTAGCTAGTAGTCGTCAGTAGACTCGTCTTTACCCTGAGTTCTTGCCTGTATTTGCTCTTTGACTCTTCGTTCGAAGTCATCGTCGCCAAAGTGTGATCTAAATTCCTTTCGAAATTTTCGCCAGTTGTAGAATTCTTTTTCATGGTTTTTAAAACATTTCGACGGAATTCCCTCCAATAGAACCGGCATAGCCAATAATAATTCTCCATCCGATACTCTCGTGAGTTTCCGACGATCCTCGATTTTTATTAAAAAGCCGTCGGCGCTCAGGTCGCTCCTACCGTTAAACGTAAGGCTCCAGCCTAGCACGATCTTCGCCAAATCTCTATTTCCGAATCTGTTCCTACTTACTGATCTGTTGCTATATTCAGTGTCCCTATCTGTAGATTGATCGCGAGAGCAGTAGTCTTTAAATCCTATGTTGCTCCTACGCGGTCTTTCATGAAGGGTGGATTCACGGTGTTTATTCTTAACAGCCTCAGAGTCAATCTGCGAAATTTTCTCTGCGAATTCCGCAAATTGGCTCTCTTTTACAGATGTTCGGCTATATCTTTTTAATTTGCTACTGTCAAGTCCTAAGCTATGTTTTCTGTTCTTTAAGTTCCTGTGTTCTTCAGGCTCATTTTCGGAGGCTGTGGTGTTGGGAAAAATTGGGACTAGTTTTGACTTTTTTGTTGGGTCCTTACGAATAGCACCGCGATTTTCGTTTTGTTCAACTCTCTGTTTGAATTTTCCGAAAACGTCTGCGATCGGGGTTGGAGATTCTATCCTGTCTGTTTTTGGGTAGTCCACTAAAGGTTTTCTACTCAGACTATAAGGGGTACCCTGAAAAACGTGTTCCGGAAGCTTCAGGTGAATATCTTTTCGTTCCTTATTGTCGATTGGGGCCACTGGGTCCGGTAAATTGAAGGGATTTGGCATTCCGAAAATTTGGGCGTAGTTAAAGGAGACATTTGTCGGATTGATCGGGGGGAAACGGGACGGTTTGACGCGTGGTGTTGAGACTGTGCTCAATGAACCCGTGGCGGTGGTATTTGTTATGTTAAATTCGTTGCCGTAAGGAGGCATTGCGACTGTTGTTAGACAATTCGTGTTAGTTACACCCGTTTGCACTGTTGTGGTTATTGGGGTGTGAGGCGTGTTGGTCTTTCTACTACTTGGCAGAGCCGCTGCTAAATTTCCGAAATCCGACTCTAACTCTGTTTCGTCGTTAGACACCGCCGATGTTACGGATGTATAATCTGAGTCTCTTGACGGCCAGCCTTTAAGAAGTTTAATCCCCCTTCTAAGTCTTGCGCATTTCATTTTTCTAGTGCCCGAGGTATCTAAGTGTAGCGCTTCGAGGCTTTCAACAATCTCTGGATTGTCCAATTCCGCGATCAATCGTTTCAATTCCGTATACGTTTCAACTGCACCGATTGAGTTTAAAAACGCCATGTTGTTTGATTTAAAATTTTAAAATTTCCGAAACAAATGTCACAAGAAAGGAGAAATTTTTTTTTTAATTTAATTCCCCTTTCTTTTCTCCCTCTCGCATTTCAAATCAGTTTTTGCAAATTTCCGTAAAATCGCAAAAAAATTCTCGATTCTAATTTTAATTTTGAAATTTTCTCAACAAAATTTCTAAGTCTAAAGTCGGTTTCGCCTAAGGGGCCGTTCAAGACAACATTCACGGATTTTTCTATCCCGCTATTTAATTCGATTATTTCCGGGTAATTGTGATACCGTTACCGCGTACTTCTTGTCATTGCGCGACAAGGAAATTAGTTTACGGACGACTTTCTGAATTTGAAACCTTTCGAAGTCCCAAACAAAAAAAAACCCAAAGAGGAGAGGAAAAAAAATAATGTTGGCATAGTACATGAAATCTTTCTTTAGCTTCCCCTTCTTTGCTGAAGCTTGTGGAAAGACGGGATTACGCAGTTATTTAATTTTTAATCTGTTTCCTACTGGGTAATCCAGGTCTTTCTTGCTAAGTACCCACATCAGCAAGACAAATTCATAATTCAATATATAATTTGGATAATTTGGTCAGCAAGTCGAATATACATATGTGTGTACCGGTATGAGTATGATTACAAGTTTTAAATTTTTAGTCGAATATTCAAAGCTCGAAACTCTGATCAGAAGTAAACAGGTACAGGTTGAAGGTTCACATTTAAGAACGCCCGTAACTGTCTCAATTCGGCACTCCGAATCGCCAGCAATTTTAAGGAGTCGAGGTTTTTGAATATTCGGCTGGTAAGAAAATGTGATGAACCAAAATGCAGTAAAAAATCTTTAGCATGCCACCAAATCAGACGAATTACATGCTTCTTGAAAAGAAAAAAAATCAACTGAACGTCTTGTTATCCAGATTTTGTCAAAACACCAAATATCTGCCTGCAATTGTTTTAGGTCCGGCGCTCCGAGCAGCCAGGATCCACATAAAAAAAATTTCAGTCCCCAAGACGCTCAACGAACCTTGTTCTCTTATTTCTGTTTATTCACGAAAGGACTTTTGTGTGAAGGTGACCCTTTTCACATTTTTGTCCGTACTCCATTATGAAACCAATTTAAGTAGACCAGAGAGGGCGCTTTACTCATTTCGGCCCGGTGTCGATACGTAGATGCATTCCGGCACCCTAGGAGTACCGGCAGAACCCGTTGGGAACAAGCCTTTAGGTTCGTAAGTTAGAAAGGGACGGAGCGATACTCTGCCGTTCCTCTTTCTGTCTCAGAGAAGTGTGGCGATGACAGCATCACAGTAAGACTCCCCCTCTCGCTCCTTCTTATCAAATTCTGCGTGTAGCCTCGTTGTGACTTGGCTCTCTCTGTCTCCTTCTATCTCATTTCGTTGCTGGTTAATGGCTTGTTCGATAGACTAGAAAAGGACAACACTATCGAGCGCCCGTCTCTCTTTCTGATGGACAAGGCTGCCTACTCACTAGGCCAGAAAGAGACGGTGTGGTTTGGTGGACTCCTTCTTCTCACTCTGCCTTGTCGTGGGTGGATTGGAATTGGCATGGCGACTTGACTTTCGGATTGGCTCAGGTCGTTGGCGCTGCCATGGCAACCAGTGATCTCTGGCGTGCTGGCCAGATAGCGGTTCCTATGGTCTCTCTGTTCCCAACCTTGGATGGTGATTTCTGGCGGCCTGTGAGATGCCTTGCATTGGCGATCGGTCCTCTCACTCTTTCGTCGTGACGAGATTTGAACAAAAGGACAAGACAGGAGTAAGTACGAAATATAAATAAGTAGATATCCACAAATAAGAGTGCTCCCTGTGAAATGGGGACCCTCGCTCTTCTGTTACAGCTAAAGTTTCTGAGAGACAACCTACGCGTCAAGGCCCAACATACCCCGGTGCCGGTAAGGTTAAGTCAATATGCCAGGTGAAAAACACCTCGTCACAGCTGTTTTTTCATAACCGATTTTTTTTTCTGAAACCACTTTAACCTTTACACTTTCATTTGTACTTTTATCATCGCACTGCCCACTACTTTTTTCACCCTGTAGTATACATATCGGTCTCACAATCTTGGTAATGCCCAATTATCCACGATTGCTCTGTTTTACCGTCCGTTCTCTACCAAACACGCAAGGGAAGTCTTTTAAAGTTTAGTATTCAACTGGATTAATACACGGGATTATTTTTAATTTTTACAAATTATTATTTTCAATCCATTTTTTGATGTTTTTTTTCTGTATAAGTCATTGTGATTAGTCATATATTTTACTTACATATGAATTATAAATTGGAAATTAAAATTAATTTCAAGTAACTTTTGAAAGAAAAAAGAAGACATTGCGTGCATCAAAAATTGTGAATGTTATAAAAGAAAATTGTGAAGAGTTGGGTGGGTGAATAATGACTAATTTTGGAATTATAAAGTACTACAGTGTGAAAAAGTATCAACTAGAAACAACAAATTCTGTATAAGTAATTGTAATTATTTATATTTTTTAAATATGAATTATAAATAGAAAATTAGAACAAAAATTAATTTGAACGGGTAAAAAATGAATAATGTTGTAATTATAAAGTACTGCAGTGCGAGAAATTAGCAAATTTGATTAGTTTTAATTTTTTATTTGTTCATGGAAATCAGAAGTCTTTTAGATTTTCCAGAAGAATGAAATATATTATAAAACCAGTTTCAGAACATAATTCAGATTTATATATTATGTTACACAAATAATTTTGAATTTAATATTACATTTTACTACATTTCTAATTCATAAAATGTTTTTAGTAATTCTCGACTTGAATGAATCAATAAATTTGTAAATGTTCAAAATTATATCATTTGAAGCAATTGTAAGTTAAAAACATATATAGTTGTAATTTATACTTGGAAATTCAACACTTTTTTTGTAGAAATTAACAATTTAAAAAATTAAATAATTACAATTGTAACGTTCATAGTTTGAGTTCAAAGATGAGCAGCACTTTGAAATTTTAACGATTCAGTTGAAGGCTTTCTGTTTAAAACAATACAGTTTGAATTTGTTTTGTTTTTAATATTTGATTTATATTTGCTCATTTTAAATGAACAGTCAAATGCTGCCAAGGATTAAAAAAAAGATTCTTTTCAATACAAAAATTTCGAATTGAAGCACTTCAATGTTTCACGTTACATTCTGTAAAATTTTTAGTTTAGAACAGATTCAGAATCGTCTTGTAAAATCAATTATTGTTCAATTTTTTCTACTCTAAATACAGTGCAATTTTAAAAATCATTAAGTAATTCATATTTACAATTGATTAGCTTCGAACGTTTTTTTATAAAAAAAATACAATTTCGAACGCTTTTAATTTGTAATTGTTGAAGTCTTCAAAAGTGCATTGTAAATTTGTGGTTGATTATAAACCAATCTATTGAGATTATTACATTTTCTAAGTAAAAAAAGTAATAATACAAAAAATTCACATATTTTTATAAATTGCTAATTTCGAAACATCCTTTAAGCAATATTTAAACAATACATAGATGTATGTCGATAAATTGAGGTAAAAATTTATACCTTCATTAAAATAAATCTTTATGGTATTTATAAAGCAACCCTGCTGATTAGAACGAATCTTGACCTTATTTTTTAAATTGTAAATGGAAGTTTAAAAATGAAGAATTAAAACTGAGCATATTTAAAATAAAAAATTTTAGAATCATGAATTGTAAACTGAATGGTTTCATAAGTGAAAAAGTTCACAATTAAACTGAACTTTGAAAAAAAAAATGAAATCAAACTAATTTGAAATTGTATGTATAATGTGATATAGTGATATTTGAAGTGATTGGATAGATGTTTCTTCTAAAAATTGGTCAAATTCCCGGTCAAAAAAAAATTCACAGTCATTTCCCATAATTGCCCTTTCCATATGAAGAATTTAAATCATTTTCAAAATTTCCAAAGGACCCCACACCAAATACATTGAAAAAAGGTCTTGGTGGATTTTTGTGAATTTTCGATATGTTGTAGATATTGACATCCCCGATAAAAAGTTCTTATGCCAAAAAGTCGAAAAATGGAAAGTTTTTCGCTCGTATCGCATCAAAGGTCCCTTTTCGTGCACGCTAGAGTAGACGTACCGAAACTCGAGGACTGTTTGGCGCCACGTTCGAGGATCATGTCCAACTCGGTGACAATTGATATTTTGTACTTTAGGACCCCCTGATCGATAATATATACGTGCGTGAACGTCGAGAGAAGAATACTTTTTCGTTGGTGTTGCGTCCAAAGTCGCTTTTCTTGCATTCTAAAAGAGATATACGAACACTGGTGGACGGTTTGGCGCCACGCTCAGGGATCATGCTCAATTCTGTGCCTATTTGATATTTTGTATTTTAGGACCCTCTGATCGATAATGTACACATCTGAAGGTCGAGAGAATAATACTTTTTCTTTGGTACTACGTCCAAAGACGCTTTTCATGTATGCTAACAGAGACATACCGACACTCCAGGACGGT
>CAKNYM010051405.1:30904-107508 GCA_932195095.1 Andricus curvator | reverse complement strand
TGTACATTAGGACCCCCTGATCGATAATATACGTGTCTGAAGGTCGAGAAAAGAATACTTTTTCATTGGTTTTGCGTCCAAAGCCGCTTTTCGTGCATACTAAAGGAGACATACCGACACTGGTGGACGGTTTGGCGCCACGCTCAGGGATCATGCTCAATTCTGTGCCTATTTGATATTTTGTAGTTTAGGACCCTCTGATCGATAATATACATATCTGAAGGTCGAGAGAAGAATACTTTTTCTTTGGTGCTACGTCCAAAGTCGCGTTTCATGTATGCTAACAGACATACCGACACTCCAGGACGGTTTGGCGCCACGCTCAGGGATCATGCCCAAATCTGTGCCTCTTTGATATTTTGTAGTTTAGGACCCTCTGATCGATATTTTATACATCTGAAGGTCGAGAGAAGAATACTTTTTCTTTGGTACTACGTCCAAAGTCGCTTTTCATGTAAGCTAACAGAGACATACCGACACTCCAGGACGGTTTGGCGCCACGCTTAGGGATCATGCCCAACTCTGTGCCTCATTGATATTTTGTAGTTTAGGTCCTCCTGATTGACAAAATACGTGTCTGAACGTCGAGAGAAGAATAATTTTTCGTTGGTGTTGCGTCCAATGTCGCTTTTCTTGAATTCTAAAAGAGATATACGAACACTGGTGGACTATTTGGCGTCACGCTCAGGGATTATGCCCAACTCTGTGCCTCACTGATATTTTGTACATTAGGACCCCCTGATCGATAATATACGTGTCTGAAGGTCGATAGAAGAATACTTTTTTATTGGTTTTGCGTCCAAAGCCGCTTTTCGTGCATACTAAAGGAGACATACCGACACTCGAGGACGGTTTGGCGCCACGCTCAGGGATCATGCTCCAATCTGTGCCTATTTGATATTTTGTAGTTTACGACCCTCTGATCGATAATGTACATGTCTGAACGTCGAGAGAATAATAATTTTTCGTTAGTGCTACGTCCAAAGTCGCTTTTCATGTATGCTGACAGAGACATACCGACACTCGAGGACGGTTTGGCGCCACGCTCGGGGATCATGCCCAACTATGTGCCTCTTTCATGTTTTGTAGTTTAGAACCCCCTGACCTATAATATACGTGTCTGAAGGTCGAGAGAAGAATACTTTTTCTTTGGTGCTACGTCCAAAGTCTCTTTTCATGTATGCTAACAGAGATATACCGACACTAGCGGACTTTTTGGCCTCACGCTCAGAGATCGTGCCTAACTGTGTGGCTCTTTGATATTTCGTACTTCAGGATCCCCCCCTCCCCGCATAAAATGGTTCATGACCAAAGGCTGTACAAGTAACAGATTCTAATCTGTCCTGTGTCAAATATCGTCTCGCTAAACGCCGAGCGGGCATTCTGCGATACTCACGCTCACTGCAGTTATTCTGGATTAGGAATCCTCTGTTGTGGTCTGTTGGCAGCGTCAAGTATCGTATGATTGAGTTGAGTGGAGGGATAGCGTATATTATGTTCATGTCGTGCATATCCCATGTACAACAATACGCTAGCCACGTGTGCACAAGTTCCCAGACTACGAGCACCCGCTTTGCACGTGCAATAATACCCTAGGATTGAATCTTCATCACGGTAAGGCTCATCCTCATCTGTCGGTACGTAAGCAATCCAAAGTTGGTGCCGAGTTGCGTTTCTGAATCATAAATAAAGTCGAACTCTCATCAGTCCCGGCTCTGGTATGATGTGGCGATGTTGCTCGTTCATGACTTCCAACTGAATCTCTTCTTCATCTTCCCTCTGTAGCTTATCCTGAATGTACGAAGGAGGTAACTTGACCTGATACAAACCGACTGTCAAATCTCGAAGGAAGGCTCATGTCAGACGTGGAAAGTTATGCACGTATTGAGCATTCAGCTGAACACATCGTTGACCACCTCTAGCCGGCAGATTTTCCACTCCTATTAGTGCTTGGACAACCTTTACTTCACGCGCTCTAGCGAACAATTGTCTAGCCAATACAGCATTAGCTCCTGCCATTTCAATAGGCGAATGGCACCTATTAATTAGACCTCCAGCGATACGATAGAAGTCACCGAGGTTGGCCGCATGCTGCACGAAATTCCTAGATGCTCTCATAAAGATGTAGCATCTCGATAGCCTCTATCAACAACGAAGATCGACTCTTCTAGACACCACTCTCTCATTCTGTCAACGTTCCTTTGAAATTCGTTGTTAAGCATCGCAGCGTCATTGTTTCGAGAGTCTGAGAAGTATGGTACCTGAATGTCCAATACGTAGCCATCTGGTGCTACAATTAAAGCAGGTTTCACCAAATGGCGGCCCTTGTGAATGTAGTAGGACTGTCGCAGACTGTGGAAGTTGCTACTTTTATGGATGTAACTGTAAGTGCCGTCGATATATGCAATTATTCTGCGATTATGAGGTTCTGGATTGTGTAATTCGTTAGCGAATTCGGCCACATGTCTTGCTATAAAATCCTCTCTCGTTATCGTATCAAGCCCTACATTTTGAGGAACAAATCTTAGCATCAGCAAAGGTCTGACTGTAGCAACTGCTAGACTCGTAGCTTGCCTGCTTGAATACCGAAATATGATCTTCAGACATATACATTATCGATCAGAGGGTCCTAAACTACAAAATATCAAAGAGGCACAGAATTGGGCATGATCACTGAGCGTGGCGCCATACCGTCCTCGAGTGTCGGCATGTCTCTGTTAGCATACATGAAAAGCGCCTTTGGACATAGCACCAACGAAAAAGTATCTTTCTCTCGACCTTCAGACACGTATATTATCGATCAGGGGGTCCTAATGCACAACATATCAGTGAGGCACAGAGTTGGGCATAATCCCTGAGCGTGACACCAAACAGTCCACCAGTGTTCGTATATCTCTTTTAGAATGCAAGAAAAGCCACTTTGGACGCAACACCAACAAAAAAGTATTCTTCTCTCGACGTTCAGACACGTATATTATCGGTCAGGGGGTTCTAAACTACAAAACATGAAAGATGCACATAGTTGGGTATGATCCCCGAGCGTGGCGCCAAACCGTCCTCGAGTGTCGGTATTGTAGTAACAGAAGGGGATGGTCGAGCGGTAGATAAAAAAGCCGTTTTATAGAAGAAAATTTAAGAACAGTTTATTCAAGAATTGATGATACAAGACTAACCCCTTTCTTCCAATATCGAAAGGAAGAATTGTTAAACTTAAATATATTGACTACAGCTCGGCCTATTCTGACAAATGTTCGCCCCGATCATCAGGATTGTCTTCGAACAGAGTCATTGTTTGTCCGTCCCATGGACGCATTCTATCAGAACTATAAACACTAGAGAACGGTTTTTGAGTTATTTGAAACCCATAGATATCTCCTATTAGGTAACGGTCATTACGCAAGACCTTCTTTACTTCGTAGGGTCCTTTAAATTTAGGTAACAATTTTGGATTAAAACCTTTTTCAGTAACTACATTTGGTATCCTAATATAATCGCCACTTTTGTATTTGGTAGGACATTTGTGTTTTTCGTCGAACGCTGGTTTGTTTTTGAACCGCATCTTCTCGCAGATAACATCGTCTTTTCACGCAATTTAGCTCTAAGCTCGGGTGGTTCCTCTTCGTTCTCTATTTCTAATAAAATCTTTCTGAATTCTTCGTCAGGTAACCCTACTTGGTCCGCTCCAAAAAGAAGACGAGCTGGTGAACAACCTATCGCTCTATTTACAGTGTTGTTCATTACAAATTGCGCATTTTCTAGCCCCTTCTTCCAATCCGAAAACCCAGCTATTTTAGACAAAGTTGACCTTAAAAATCTAAATACACGTTCAGCTTGGCCATTCGCGCGAGGAGTGCCAGCAACTTCCTCTGTCAGAAACCAAAGATCTCATTTTACCGTAGTGATGAACATAATTCTCAATTTTCGCTATTACTTCTTTCGCTGATGTCGACTTTACAGGGTAGAATACTACAAATTTGGTGTAACCATCTATAATCAGGAAGACATGCTTGTAGCCAAGACTCGCGGATTTCAAGGGTCCATAGTGGTCGATAAAACTTGCTTCGAAAGGTCTTTTGGCCCTATCCCACAGATGTAATTCACCTTCGCTCTTACCAGATTGCACAGAATACACTAAACACTTCAAGCAATTACCCACATATTCTTTTACCTTCTTACGCAACTCTGTGAACCAATACACCCTCAAGAGCAATTCGACAGTTTTATCAACCCCAAAGTGACCGATATCATCATGACAAGATCTAATTACACTATTGTTCATAGTCGCAGGTACAAAGAAAAGAGCAAAATCCTTGTACTTTCTGAAGAGCAAACCATTACGTATTTCGTACCTATCACTATCTCCCTGCTCTAACGATTCGCGGATTTCTTTCAGTTCTAGATCAGACAACTGTTTATACATAAGTTCTTGTTCGAAGGTCAAAGGCTCGATTACAAAGACTACACGGCTCAGAGCGTCAAGTAAACTGGAAATCGTTCTAACCCGTAAAATATGGCTAGCATCTCTAGCTCGTAACTGTGGTATTTGCTTTCTAATTCGGTAGTTCGCCTGCTAAAATAAAATACGGGATGTAAATTATTATCTTTTTGCCGCTGCAAAAGGATAGCCCCAAATCCTAACGCGCTCGCACCTGTGTGTAACTCTGTGTAAAGAGTAGAGCTGTAAACAGCTAAGACAGGCTAGGTAGTCAAATAATCTAATAAAGTCTCAAAAATCTCGCATCTCTTTTTCCTCAAAAACAAATTCGGATCCCTTTTTTTTAGAGCTCATACAGCGGTTTGGATATCAGGGCAAAGTTGGGTATAAAACGACGTACAAAACCAATCAGCCCTAGAAACTGCTGAACTTGTTTCGCACTTCTCGGTAAGGGATATTCTAAAATCGCTTTGACGTGTTCTCGGCTCGGTTGAATCCCATAACTACTAATGAGGTAACCCAAGTAATCGATTTCTAAAACTCCGAAAATACATTTGTCTGTACGTAGTTTCAATTCGTGTTTCGCCATCAATTTTAGAACCTCCCTTAAAATCGACCAATTTTCATCGAGACTTTTAGTTGCAATCAGGAAATCGTGTAAATATAAGAGCAGTTTACTCTCGTTAATTAAATCTTGGAAAATGAAATGTAAATACCCTTGGAAATACGACGGCGCATTTACAAGTCCAAATGCTATTCGTAAATATTCATATTGTCCCTCGGGAGGACTAACCGCTGTATTCCTAATCGAATTCTCGGACATTCTGATATGGTGGAAACCATCTTTCAGGTCAAGTTTTGTAAACCAAACCTTGCCATGGAGTCGATCTAAAAGATCATCTATGCGTGGCAGAGGGAAATGTTCACGTATAGTTATTTTTTTCAATGCACGGAAATCAACACATAACCTAAGTTCTCCATTTTTTTTCTTAGTTAAAACTATTGGACTGCTATAATTTGATTGGCTCGATCTTATGTACCGTCGATCTAAAAGTCCCTTAATAATTTCTCGCAGTTTTAACAGTTCAACCCATGACAATCTACGCGGTTTAAAATAAAAAGGCTCCTTGGAGGTTAGATTGATTTCCATCTCGAAAGAACTTGGACTAAACATTTCCGGTTTCTCACGCTACTCATCTAGTAAAATTTTCAACATATTTTTATGGTCGTATGTAACTTTAGATCCAATTTGACACGCCGACAGACCAATTAATTTATCCGGTTCTTGCTCTACAAGATTAATGAACATTATATCATTCTCCGGATCTTCGTATTCAAAAGTTACCGTTTTACGTCTTATCAAGGTTAACCCGGGGATATTTAGAAAATCGCGCCCCCAAATCGCATCATAGCTCATTGTCATGTCTGGTACAACCGCAAATTTAACCAAAAATATTCTGCCATTTAAAGGTTGCAACCGAACATCTACTTTGAGAAAGCCAACTATATCTAAAGGTGAATAGTTTATTCCTGCATATAATAATGGCTGTTCAGATTCGCTAAAAAAATTACAGTTTTGGAAATCTCGAAGATGAACTTTATTTTTCAACAAGGAAATCGGACTACCATTATCAACTAAAGCTTCTATAAAATACTTATCGTCTCGTGCGTTGCTTAGTAGAACGGTATCCGTCGTTCCTGGTTCGATGAGTGGAATTCTCTCCTGTGATGACACTGTAGATTCGCTGTTGGATAGTTTTGCGGGTTTTTCGGCTGATCTCTCGATGACAGCTGTAATGTCTTCTCTCCCCTTCGAAGACTCCGTTGCAGACTTACCATTGTTTCCATGTATTCTCGAAGATCCTGCAGGACACTGGCGTGCTTGATGGCCTGTCTGATGACATTTGAAACAGGTTCCACTTTCCTTGGGAGAACTTTAATATTCGCTGGCCAAATGTCCAAATCCGTGGCAGTAATAACACCTTGGTCGCGGTGGCATGACTCCTGTTCATTTTAAATCTTCTGTTTTACTTTCCGCAGCTTTAGTCGGCTTAAAATTAGAACCAGGTTCCCCATACTGCTTTCCACCAGGTCCTTTCCGTAAATCTTTACGTGGCTCGTCCTTGGTAATTCTCTGCATTCCATCTAAAAGATCTAGGAGTGTCTTGTAATTTCCTGCTCGTGCATGCGTTTTAATCAAAAAATCCTGTACCCCTTCTATCATGTACTCAATAGACAATTCTTCGGTCAACTCTAGTTCAATAATCAATTTCAACTTTTCTTGAAAATATCTGGAGAACTTCTCTTCTACCTTCCAAACTAGGGCTTCCATCTTCTTCGTTCGAGTAAGCGGATCTTCGCGACACTTGTAGACTGCTGTTAACTCAGCTTTCAACTCAGCCCATGATTTTCCAACGATTCCGGGCGTATTGTTGTACCAGTCCAGTACACGCTTCTTCAGTCTTCTCGAAGCTTGAAGTTTGATGATATTGTCTGGAACCTCGTAAGCCGCTTGGATTTCATCAACTCGTCGAATCCATCTTTCGACATCGTCTTCCTCGTCTTCGCCAAATTATGGAATCAAATCTCCGATTTCACTGTATTTGGGCGCTGCTGGTCTAGCATAATTCCAGCGTGCAGCTTCTTGATGATTCCCATTGTTGCCCATCTGACCTCCAATTCGCATGGCTTCCATCACCGCCCTCGTAGTCGCTGCAATAATATCTTCAACGTTTGCCATGACTGCTCCTCCTACTGGAGCTCTGTAGACTCCAGAATCTTCAGATCCAGCCCCACTATGCATATCCTCATCTAAGCGAAGGTGTTTCCCGTTTTGTTCAAACCCGTTGAAGTCTTCACTTTCAGAAGACCCATTTCGAACATTCAGATCCACCCCGTCATTGTTCCCGTTCGCTGCCGCAATCTTGTCTTGCTCGAAAATTCGAGAACGTTCTCTGAGTCACCAGTCGAATTTTTTCGAACGCGTCGGCGTCACCTTCCGATCTTCTGTACACGTCACCACAATCACCAAATTTGAATACGCACGCCTTTCTTTCACACGACGGTTTTCTGTATCCGTATTCCCTTTTACACACTTGGCGTAAAGGACAGAGGCCAATTCACGAACATATTGGCTTTTTACGCCAATATACATCGGCTCCTAACACCGATCGTCACAGAATCGACTTAAACACGTCAGCATGTATTATCCCTTTGCCGAACCTCACACAACACGACGGCACCCAATAACCGTAATCAATAACTCTCGTCGGCACACCCAAATGGGATTTTCGCCCGAGGTGTAAACGTAACTGTGTCACGCTTCCATCCTTTGTTCGACTTCACAACCGAAGCGATTTACCCACGCTTCATACCGTCGAAACGATTTTGACGAACACTCGCTTCACATTTGATTTTCCGGTTTCCCGAATACCCGATGCCTCTCTAATCTTACTTCTGATAACTGTAGTAACAGGAGGGGAATGGTCGAGCGGTAGATAAAAAGGCCATTTTGTAGAAGAAAATGTAAGAACAGATTATTCAAGTATGGATGATACAAGACTGAATCCTTTCTTCCAATATCGAACCGAAGAATCGATCTCTGACAATCAATCGCTATCTATAGATGTCACTCGCATCGCGAGGTGTGAAAATTCAAAATTGTTAAACTTAAATATATTGACTACAGTATGTCTCTGTTAGTATACATAAAAAGCGACTTTGGACATAGCACCATCGAAAAAGTATCCTTCTCTCGACCTTCAGACACGTATATTATCGATCAGGGGGTCCTAATGTACAAAATATCAGTGAGGCACCGAGGTGCGGGGTCTTTTATCAGAAGTCCAAACGGAAGGAATTGTTTGATTCCAACTTTTTTTTTGTCTTCTCCTTTTGCTGCGAAAGCACAAGTATTCCACTATATTGAATATAAATTTCAGCATTTACACTTCGCCCTAATGTATAACCGGTATAACCAGGCAGTGAATGAGTCGGTTTGATTGACTGACGTCGACCTATTGTCAGATTTCCCTCTCCGCTCAGTTCAAGTGAGATCTGTCGAAGGAATATCGGAAACTCGGGCCGATCCCGAACCAATATATCGACTTCCGAAACAAAGTCGATTCGAGCCATAACCGACCCGATCTACGACCGATACTGTAGGCTAGGATCAGGTCGGAATCGTGGTCCATATGGGGAAGTATCGCTGTATGGCACCACTACTCAGGCTGCCGCCAATTTCGCCAGTCGATCAGTATTTCGTCTATTCCAGGCGATGTCACAACTTAAAAGTGAAATCGAATAGAATTAGAAAATTGAGACTACACGATATTTATAACAATAGCTGTAACTTTTCTTGAGGGCTGAATTTCACAAAAATAGAGTAAATTTTAAATCTACGAAACTGATCACATGTAAAGTTAAACCACTACGTTGCCAAATATGTCATGCTCACACATACTCAATTCAATAAGATCAATAAGTTTGAGAAAATCACGTTCCAAGTAAATCAAAGCAGTGGAGACTGTGTCGTTGTACTTACTAGAGATTTTGAATAAATACATTTTTTTAAATTAATGCACTACGTTTTTCAAATAAGTCAAATATGAATGACTGGGTACAACTATGAAATATCACCAGGGTTAAAAAGAGTTTTTACTTTTTAATGTTCCTAAATATTGGTTTTAATATTTTGAATAAATTTCATGTTTTCAATTTTTAAGATTCGTAGATTCCGAATTTCAAAGTTCTATGTTCTGTTTAAAACTTAATCAATTTTTATTTTTAAATTTTAATCTGTATGATGTGAACGCTCAACAGAAGACTTCTGTCATATTGGGTGTACTTTATCATGGTTCAAAGTCTTTAAATTTGCATGGAAACTACCATATTTATAACATACGTGCACCTTTGATTATTACTTAACATCGGAAAAAAAGAATAATTTACCCTGTATGTTCTGCTAAATTTACTTGCAAGGAATCAATATTTACTATATTTATAAATTGGAATTAATACGTGCCCTCAACACGTTTCACAAGGGTAGTGCGCATAACGGGGGACTCGAATTTTAATCATCTTTTGTGAGGGAATAGAGCTTACTTTGAGATGAAAAAAGCTCAAATCGTTTGCTTAGATAAAAAGCGGTGTACGAGAAAAAAAGTGTTGAAAGAAATACGCGCAGAATGACTATCGGTCGAATTGTGGAGCGATCGAACAAGCAAGAGATGGTCTAGGTTCTAGGCTACATAGGCTGCCGTCATGCGTTCGCGTCCTCGTACATTTTTCAAAATTTTTTTTGTTTATAATTACTTTTTTGTCAATAGTTGAACAGTAAATATGCTTGAATATTATAAAAACAATAATAAATATTTAAACAAATATATTTTAAGGATAGAAAAAATTATTATTTTTTACACAAAATTTTTTTATCGATACGTTGATGTTTGCAGCACATAATAAATTCTTTTTAAGCAACAAGCATTATTATTTTGCAATTTTTCTACACTTTTATAAGCAAAAAATAAATTTAAAAAAATCATATTAATGAAAAATACATTAAAAATACCTAAAATTATAAAAGCGGAAGTTGGGTTAAAAGTATTGAGATTTAAAATGAAGAATACAATATTAAGCAGTACGAGAGGACGTTTCGCGTCTTCGTACTGCGGAATACCTATGTTTTAATTGTTTTTACGATGATTATCATCCTAAAGTTTGCACCAAATCTGTTTCCGAAGACGGCGATGATGACGAATAGCATTTTTAGGTATTTGAACATTTGTATTACATGTTTGTGCCGTATTTAATTATTAAGCGATATTTTTATACATGTTTTCAAAATTACATAATATTTCCTAGTCCTAATATTGCATTCTTGATTTTAAATCTCAATACTTGTAACCCAACTTTCAATTTCATATTATTATGTACTTTTAATTTATTTTTCATGCATATAATTTTTTTAATTTATTTTTTGCTCATAAAAGTGTAGACAAATTTTAAAATAATTTTAAAATAATAATTATTATTTCATTTGGAAATGAAGTTCAATAAAATACCATGAAATTAATTTTTACTTCAATAATTTTGATTTGTACACAGCTTCGCATGTATACCCTCTCACGATGCAGAATAAATAATTGTGCAACTCTAAACATTTTCATGCAACTTTGTAAAAAAAACCTATAAAATGTCGGCGCGTACAAATGTTCATAGAAATACACAGTAAATGATCTCGATAATTCTTTTAAATTGACAAAGCAACATAGAATAGAGTTCATGAAAATTGTTTGAATAAATAATAATTATTGCAAATATATAAAGTAATGTAGGCAAGTCTTATTGGAAATACGTACTTTCTTGCTTCCGTAAACAAATTGAGCCTATTAGTTTCAAAACAGCTAAACTCTCAATTTGTTCATAAAAATTGTTTAAACAATTAATAATACTTGAGAAGTTACGAAGTATCACAGAAGAAAGTCATCGGAAAGATATTCTTAGTTAATTCTGTAAAAAAATGTAGCCTATTCGTTGACAAATAGCTGAACTCTGAATTCGTTTATGAATATTGTTCAAATAATTATTAATTATTGTATATTTGCAAAGTATCGTAGAAATCTTGATGCACTAAACTGATCGATCCTATTCATTGAAAAGTGGCCAAGTTCTTGATTTCTTTATGAAAATTGTTTAAATAATTAATAATTCTAAGAAATTTGCAAAGCATCATATAAAAAAAGTCATCGGAATGATATTCCTAGTTAATTCTGTAAAAAAATGTAGCCTGTTTGTTAAAGCATAGCCAAATTCTAAATTTTCAATGAAAATGGTTTAAAACATTATTAATTCTTGCAAATTTACAATTGTTTGAAATTTGCAGAGCATTTTAAAAAAATGTCACCGGAAAGATATTCTCATCTAATTCTGTAAAAAATTGAACCTATTCATTGAAAATAGCCAAACTCTAAATTTTGTAATCGAAATTGTTTAGATAATTAATAATTCTTGTAAATTTACAAAACATAGTAGAGAGTCATCGGGAAGATAATCTTAGTTGACTCCGCAAACAAATGGTTCTGAATGTTTTTATGAAAATTATTTAAATAATTAATAATTATTGTAAATTTCCAAAGTATCATACATAGGAAAGAGTCATTTGAAAAACATTCTTTATTGATTCCGTAAATAAATTGAGCCTATTCTTTAAAAAATAGCCAAACTCTTGATTTGTTTATCAAAATTGTTTAAATAATTATTCATTCTTTGAAATTTGCAGAGCATTATAGCAAAGGTCACTGGAAAGATATTCTTACTTAATTCTATAAAAAATGGAGTTAATTCGTTAAAAAATAGCCAAACTCTCAGTTTTTTAGTTGAAGTTGTTTAGATAATTGAAAATTATTGTAAATTTACAAAGCAACATATATAACAGTCACCGGAAAGATATTCTTAGTTAAATTCGTAAACAAATTGAGCCTATTTGTTAAAAACAGCCAAACTCTGAATATGTTTATGAAAATTGTTAAAATAATTAACAATTATTGTAAATTTGCAAGGTAACTTAGGAAAGACTTATTTTTAATAAATTATTTTTTGTTCTATAAAAAAATTGAGCCACTTCCTTAAAAATAATGATATTACAAATAATAATTCTTGTAAATTTACAAAGAAGCATTCCTTGAAAAATAGACAAACTCTGAATATGTTTATGAAAATTGTAAAAATATTGATTAATTATTGTATATGTGCAAAGTATCGGGACCATTCGAGAAAACTGAGTGCTGTTGGCACATCGTGGGTGTGGTGAGCCCACACTTGTAGTTATTTACTACAAGAAACTAACCTAGAAACACTACTCGAATCGGGTAGTGTCCATGTTCTTAATTTGTTTATGAACATTGTTTAAATAATGAATAATTCTTAAAAATTTGCAAATCATCATACCAAAAAGTAATTGGAAAGATATTCTTAACTAATTCTGTAAGAAAATTTAGCATATTTGTTAAAAAATAGCCAAACTCTACCTATTTGTTAAAAAATAGGCAAACTTTAAATTTCTGTATGAAGATTGTTTAAATTATTATTATTTCTTGTAAATTTACAAAGCAACGTAGAAAAGAGACTCCGTAAACAAATTCTGCCTATTCCTTAAAAAATAGACAAACTCTGAATATGTTTAGGAAAGTTGTTGAAATAATTAATAATCATTGTATATTTCCAAAGTATCGTAGAAAAGATTTATTGGGAATACATTCTTTCTTGATTTCCTAAACTAATTGATCCTATTGGTTGAAGAATGACCGGGTTCTTAATTTGTTTATGAAAATTGTTTAAATAATTAATAATTATTGAAAATTTGCAAATCATCATACAAAAAAGTCATTGGAAAGATATTCTTATCTAATTCTGTAAGAAAATTTAGCATATTTGTTAAAAAATAGCCAAACTCTACCTATTTGTTTAAAAATAGGCAAACTTTAAATTTCTGTATGAAAATTGTTGAAATTATTAGTATTATTTCTGGTAAATTTACAAAGCAACATAGAAAAGAGACTCCGTAAACAAATTATGCGTATTCCTTGAAAAATAGACAAACTCGGAATATGTTTAGGAAAATTGTTAAATAATTAATAATTATTGCATATTTGCCAAGTATCGTAGAAAAGATTTATTGGGAATACATTCTTTCTTGATTCCCTAAAATAATTGATCATATTCATTGAAAAATGACCATGTTCTTAATTTGTTTAAGAACATTGTTTAAATAATAAATAATTCTTAAAAATTTGCAAATCATCATACCAAAAAGTAATTGGAAAGATATTCTTAGTTGATTCCGTAAACAAATTGAGCTTATTCGTTTATGGAAACTGTTTAAATAATTAATCGTTCTTGTGAATTTACATAAGCAAGATAGAAAATAGTCATCAGAAAGACTTTTCTTAGCATCATAGAAAAAAGTAATCTGAAAGATATCGCCTTTCCAATCTACGAGTCCAAGCCTAAAACTGGATAGAACTGGATTGAAATGAAAACTAAGTATGGAAATGAATGGAATCATATTTTCAATTGCGTAATATTTGAAATTTGTTTTTAAATAAAAAATTAACAAAATTTATTATAAAAAACCCAAACACAAATTTTCCGAAATGTCAAAAGCTTTAATTGAAAAATATAAACGGTACTCAAAATTCGGAAATTTTCAAACATTTTGAAATGTAAATGAACTATGACTAATCGAAAATGAATTTTTCAAAATACGAATAAAATATTTAAAATGTTAAAAAATGAGTCCAAGAAATCGTATATATACCGAAGTGTACATGCATAGACTTCCCCTAAGCTTCTTATGAAAACAAACATCTCGAGTTCAAATAAACACAGCTCGCCCATCGTCGATGAGATCGCTTTATGCTTATCATCGACTCACCACTGGTAGTTATTTGGGCTGTTGCCACAATTTAAGTTTTTAAAAAGTTCTCGCAGATGAAGTAAACTACCTGGTGCACGACCCGGTGCACCCGGATCGTCGAGTCACCACTATTAGTTATTTTCGATGTTGGCACAACTTGAATTTTAAAAAAGTTCTTGTAGAATACGTGCTAAACTACCTGGTGCGCGGCCCGGTGCACCTGGGTCGTCGAGTCACCACTATTAGTTATTTTCGATGTTGGCACAACTTGAATTTTAAAAAAGTTCTCGTAGAATACGTGCTAAACTACCTGGTGCGCGGCCCGGTGCACCCGGGTCGTCGAGTCACCACTATTAGTTATTTTGAATGTTGGAACAATTTAAATTTTTTAAAAGTTCTCGTAGAATACGCGCTAAACTACCTGGTGCGTGACCCGGTGCACCCGGATCGTCGGCTCACCACTGTTAGTTATTTTGGATGTTGGCACAATTTAAATTGTTAAAAATTTATCGTAGATGACGTCTTCAACGGCCTGGTGCACAAAACTAAATAATGGTAACGGCAACGTACGCATATGGACTTTCAAAGATAGGAACGTTTATTGCTTGAAAATACTTTGTTACGTGCTGCAAACATCAACGTATTGAAAAAAAAAATTTGGTGTAAAAAATAATAATTTTTCTACTCTCAAATTATATTTAAATAATATTTATTATTTTTTTATAATATTTAAGCATATTTACGGTTAAACTATTGTGGGGAAAAATAATTAGAAACAAAAAAAAATTCGAAAAATGTACGGGGACGCGATCGCATGACGGCAGCCTGTAGCCTAGAACCTAGACCACTGCCCTATCGCTGCTTGCTCGACCGCTCCGCAATTCGACCGATAGTCATTCTGCGCTGATTTCTTTCAACCCTTTTTTCTCGTCAATCGCTTTCTATCCAAGCAAACGGTTTGAGCTTTTTTCATCTCAAATTAAGCTCTCTTCGCACACAAAAGATGATTAAAATCCGTGTCCCCCGTTACGCGCACTCCCCTTGTCAGATGAAAGTGAAGTAGACTGACCTCTATCGAAACTGTAGTAGACAACATTTTTATTATTGATATACAAAGATTTGTAAATCGTCGATGCTGTTGGAACAATCTTTAAGGCAATTCTCGCGTTATTTTTAGACTGGATTTACTTGTGGAAATCAATACAAAACATCCAAATTTTACGACCTCAACAATTGGTAAATATTTGTCTCAGTGGAAAATTTTTTTTGTATGGACTATCATCCAATAGAACTACATTTTACTTGAGTTTGAGTCTATGGTTATGTTTGTGCCGACCTCTTGCGTCCAGGATCTCTATTTTCACAGGTCAATAGATCTTAGAAAATTAATATTTTTACTTCGTACAATACTAATTTAATTAATGTTTATTTTATTTTGATGTATCTCGATGAACAAATAAAATTATTATCATATTATTTTCTCTTTTATTGTCTAACTGAAGGTTTTTTTTTAACAGAAGCCTAATTTATGCGTTTTTTATCCCTGTATTCCATAATGAAAGTAGCCCTTTCTGTGACGGTGAGTAGTGGAGAATGTGAAACAGTGCAAACAAGAGCACTCTTAAGTTCTAGGTCTTAAAACTGACCGACACTGTACTGCGCGCATGTGCATTCACTTCTGCCCCGTGCGCATTGTTGTACGCGAAACTTTATCGAAGCTTGAACCTAACCTCAAGCATGAGACGTACTTCCATGAAAAAAACTTGTAAATCATAATTTTGTTAGATAAAGTATCGTGTCCAGTAAGAAGACAAGGTCTCGCGTGTTTGCTAGACTCATGTTTGCCTCGTTAGTACACAATATATTATTACATATTATTAAAAAATTTTAATTTCTGAAAAAAGATCTTTCTCCTTCGCTCTTGTGGGAATCAAACCTCACGTCTTCCGATTGCCGGTCGGGTGCTTTAACCACTAAGCTACTAGAAAGATCGAAGGCAGATACTTTTTTCATATATACGCTTTTCATAGCAAAGAGTTATGTTTTGAATACAAGTTAAATTAGAAGGAATCTGTATTACCATCGGAGTTGGTAACGATCGATAATGTGTAGATAACTTTCACTAACTGTGAAACTGGAAATCAACCATATCGATTTAAGGTAACTCCTTAAATAACATAAATTCTTAACGTCTTTTCAGACTAGATGGAGTTTGAAAATTTATAAATTAAAAATGTTTAATTTCTGAAAAAAGATCTTTCTCCTGCGCTCCGGTGGGAATCGAATCTCACGTCTTCCGATTACCGGTCGGGTGCTTTAACCACTGAGCTACTAGAGAGATCGAACGCAGATACTTTTTTCAGATATACGCTTTTCATAGCAAGGAGTTATGTTTTGAATACAAGTTAAATTAGAAGGAATCTGTATTATCATCGGCGTTGGTAACGATCGATCATGTGTAGATAA
Source organism: Andricus curvator (assembly GCA_932195095.1). Taxonomy (NCBI): domain Eukaryota; kingdom Metazoa; phylum Arthropoda; class Insecta; order Hymenoptera; family Cynipidae; genus Andricus; species Andricus curvator. The sequence continues at coordinate 91,192 of CAKNYM010051405.1, read as the reverse complement.
CTTTCACTAATTGTGAAACTGGAAATCAACAATATCGATTTAAGGTAACTCCTTAAATAACATAAATTCTTAGCGTCTTTTCAGACTAGATGGAGTTGGGAAATATATGAATTAAAAATTTTTAATTTCTGAAAAAAGATCTTTCTCCTTCGCTCCGGTGGGAATTGAACCTCACGTCTTCCGATTGCCGGTCGGGTGCTTTAACCACTAAGTTACTAGAGAAATCGAAGGCAGATACTTTTTTCAGTTATACGCTTTTCATAGCAAGGAGTTATGTTTTGAATACAAGTTAAATTAGAAGGAATCTCTTTATCATCGGAGTTGGTAACGATCGATCATGTGTAGATAACTTTCACTAACTGTGAAACTGTAAATCAACAATATCGATTTAAGGTAACTTCCTAAATAACAGAAATTCTTAACGTCTTTTTAGCTAGATGGAATTTGAAAATATATAAATGAAAAATGTTTAATTTCTTCTTTCAGAAATCTTTTTTCAGGAGTTAAACATTTTTAATTTATAAATTTTCAAACTCCATCAAGTCTGAAAAGATGTTAAGAATTTCTGTTATTTAAGGAGTTACCTTAAATCGATATTGTTGATTTCCAGTTTCACAGTTGGTGGAAGTTATCTACACATGATCGATCGTTACCAACCCTGATGATAATACATATTCCTTCTAATTTAACTTGTATTCAAAACATAACTACTTGCTATGAAAAGCGTATATCTGAAAAAAGTATCTGCCTTTGATCTCTCAGGTAGCTTGGTGGGTAAAGCATCCGACCGGCAATCGGAAGACGTGAGGTGCGATTCCTACCGGAGCGAAGGAGAAAGATCTTTTTTCAGAAATTGAAACTTTTTAATTTATAAATTTTCAAATTCCATCTAGTCTCAAAATACGTTAAGAGTTTGTTATTTAAGAAGTTACCTTAAATCGATATTGTTTATTTCCAGTTTCACAGTTAGTGAAAGTTATCTACACATGATCGATCGTTACCAACGCCGCACAGTGAGTTTTCTTACAAAATTTTGTTCAAAATTCTGCCGACTGCTCAATTTTTGACCGATTCTAATAATTTTTTTTAAATACTCGTAACGAATTATAGGTTCATGTAGCACTGCTACTTTCTCAGTTTTCTGCAAAAAACTAACCTAAAAATATATGAACTTGCCAAGGTAGCTGAACCACTAAATTTCGAAACTTTTAAAACCATAAAATCGGTAATATCTTTACACAGAAACCTCAAACTCACAAACCTCAAACACACGAACCGCAAACCCCCAAACCCGTAAACCCACAAACCTCAAACCCACAAAAATTATACCTCAAACCCACAAACCTCAAACCCATAAAAATTAAACCTCAAACCCGTAAAACCACAAACCTCAAACCCACAAACCTCAAACCCACAAACCTCAAACCCACGAACCTCAAACCCACAAAAATTATACCTCAAACCCACAAACCTCAATCACATAAACCTAAAACCACAAATCCACAAACCTCAAACCCATAAACAGCAAACCCACAAACATCAAACCCCATGTTCATAAAACTCGACATATAAGTACATCATGCAAAATAGTCTACAAACCCACCAACCTTTAGGGTTTAGGGTTCATGGGTTTAGGGTTCATGGATTTAGGGTTTATGGGTTTAGGATTTATGGGTTTAGGGTTTAGGGTTTATGGGTTTACGGTTCAAGGGTTTATGATTTATGGGTTTTACCCATAAACCCTAAACCTAAAACCCGTAAACACTAAACCCATGAACCCTAAAGGTTGGTGGGTTTGTGGACTATAGTGCATGATGTACTTATATGTCGAGTTTTATGAACATGGGTTGTGGGTTTGAGGTTTGTGGTTTTAGGTTTATGCGTTTGAGGTTTGTGCGTTTGAGGTATAATTTTTGTGGGTTTGAGGTCTTTGAGTTTGAGGTTTGTGGGTTTACGGGTTTGAGGTTTAATTTTTGTGGGTTTGAGGTTCGTGGGTTTGAGGTTTTTGGGTTTGAGGTTTGTGGGTTTGAGGTTTTTGGGTTTGAGGTTTGTGGGTTTGAGGTTTAATTTTTGTGGGTTTCGGGTTCGTGGGTTTGAGGTTTGTGGATTTTAAGTATAATTTTTGTAGGTTTGTGGTTTTTAAGTATAATTTTTGTAGGTTTGAGGTTTGTGGGTTTACGGGTTTGGGGGTTTGAGGTTTGTGGGCTTGAGGTTTGTAGGTTTATGGGCTTGGGGGTTTTATGTTTCTGGATTTGTGGGTTTACGGGTTTGGGGGTTTGAGGTTCGTGGGTTTGAGGTACGTGGACTTGAGGTTTAAGGTTTGTGGGTTTGAGGTATAATTTTTTAGGGTTTGAGGTTTGTGGGTTTACGGGTTTGTTGGTTTGAGGTTTGTGGGTATGTGGGTTGAAGGGTTCATGTAGCAGTACTACATGAAATTATTATTCGTTACGAGTATTTAAAAAAAAAATTTATTAGAATCGGTCAGAAATTGAGCAGTCACCAGAATTTTGAACAAAATTTTGTAAAAAACTCACTGTGTGCCGATGATAATACAGATTCCTTCTAATATTAGTCATGTTTTTTGTACTTCTCTTTACCGTGCTTTAATAGTTAAGTAAGGCCGTGAAAATAACAGCTCCTTAAAGCCCATTCAAAGTCGTCCCTTAAATCCCAATCAGTTATGTATTATTCGGGAACAAACTTCAAATGTGCTTTCAGCGAGTTGTCATTCTCATGGCGTCAAGTATTTTTACTTTTAACGCTTTTCTTTATTTATTTTCAGGAACTTCAATGATCCCCGTAAGTTGGACAGAGATGCAGTGCCCTAGAACACTTTCAAAAGAATTTCGTAAAGTAGCAAAAGTTGTCCCAGAGGAGTTGGTGAATGAACTGTAAAATTGAATCTATTTTATAATAAATTTCTCTCTATTAACAGCGCAACTTTTTAATTCACGCATATTTAATCATCCGTCTGTGATAATCTTATACTTGATTTCTATAAAAATAAAAGGTAATTTCTATCTTTTAAAACCTTTAAAGATAGTAAACTTCTCGAAGTTAAACATTTCAGTAGGGGTTTGGTTTGTTGAGTGATAAAATTAATTGTACAAATTTCAAACTTGAAAATATTTAATTTAGAGTGTTAAATATGTCTTTAATATTTCAAAATAATGTTTGTATTTGTTATGGATCTATATTTATCACATACATTCTTGTGACATATGGCTTTAGATATTATCAAAGATGAACACGATATTGACGTTAGTGAGTATCACTTTTATTTGCATGTTTTGCTGCTACGATTCTGTTGAATTCATTATAGGTCTTATAATGAGACAGATAGGCATGCGATAGAAGAATGCAATAATGAATTAACCCTGTTTCGGATAGCACTGAAAATAACTTAGCTTAGCGGAATGAAATGTGACATAATGACGATGAAATTGTACTGTTCATTAAAATTCGCGTAGCCACGAATATGAACTTGGTTGGAACCAAAGACAATTGACTCATAAGAGTCGCCCGAAGATGTCTTAGAGAAGTCTCGTATGCCAAGACCAGTTGACTATTGAATATTGACTCTGCGTGTGCAATACGCTGCGCTAGGCTATACATATACATGATACGACAACACTATACTCATAGTTGTGTGATTAAATGACGAATCCCGAAAATTTTGCTCGCCTCGTCGTACGACGACGACGAAACTTACCGCACTGACAATGGTGAGAGGTTGCTATAGGAGCCAACCTGTAGCCTGGTGCTGGAATGTGTCCGGTAAGTATCCAGCCAAACATCGACTGCTGGGCTATCGGTATATCTTCTGCTCATTTACTGAATCCTCCCAGGATAATTAACGAATAGACATCTGCTCCTAGCAATATGTCAGCTGGGCCAGTTCCAGTCGCGAAGTCAGCAGCTAGAACTAAGCCTCCTAGGTGAGGCCATTCAGAATTAATGGTGGTAACGACTGCTCGATAGGTTGTGGCTCGTCGAGCGATATAAGCGTTAGTCTTCACGCTGAAGTGCGAACTGATGAGTGACGTCACAGTCACCGATGTCCGTCCTAAGGTGTGCCTCATATGCACGTCCCTATGGTAGGACAGGAGAACACAGCCACCTTGACTTTATAACATTGCCGCTGCTCTCGTATTATGCACTGGAAAACATTTCAGTTGAGAAGACCCATGAAGCATCAAGTGATGCTTCCCTCAACACCGGTGGCGGCGTTTTATTGATTGACAACCCAAGAAGCAATATGGGGCTAAGCAGTTTAAGTAAAGCTGCTTAGACTGGACGTACTCCCGGCGTTGATCTGATGTCTTCTTCTTGAATTCCTGATACTGGAACAAGAAGCGCTGTCCTGGACAAAAGCACCAAACCTTCAGCTTGTATATGGAAGAATTATGAGACTTGAAACTTGATGATTTGCCTGACTTCTACGAATGAGAATCCTTTGGAGGTGCAGATAATGAAGCTATCTTAAAAGCTTCCAAAATCGTCACCTCGCCCAACAGAAAGGTATGCAAGGAGTCATACTTTGACTGTGTAGTCGTGTTCAAACGCTGAACGAGCATGTAAACGAGAACGTTGTACCATTTGTCTGTTAGACACTTCAGAGATGCCAATACTCCTACAGCCATAATTAAATCGTTCAACAATGAACGTAATTCACATGCACTCTGCCCATACATCACTGGTAGATTGAGGAGTTTGGCAAGTAACTATTTATCAGGCCCTTATTATTGTCGTATCTGGACGATAAGTTCTTTCAATTCCTCACGAGACCTTTAAATAGTGCAATTGTTACATCTTTGGTAAAAAATGATCTTCATCCACTATTGATGTGAAAAGTTCTCTAAAGTTGGGATAGTCCGCATAAATTCCGGAAATTTTAGGTAATTCTAGAGAATTTATTTTGAGAAAGCAAGACGCAAAAGATACACGTGCTAGTCAGTATGCATGGTATACAAAAATAACAGCTCGCAGTGAAAGTGTTGTCGCGTAAAGGCGGAATACTCGTAACGACAGTGCAACGCCAGACGGATAAAGTTTCACTATGGTTTACACTGTCCTGCTACGAGGCTGGTCGAGTACCGCTTACGCCCCGCACTCCCAACACTTCCGGCAAGCGTCTGCACGCACAAAATTAAGACTATGCGTGAGAGGCTCCTTTGCAAAATGGCCCGCTTTGAACGCTACGCGGAATATGCTACCGTAATCCGTACAGGCATATACCAAGCCGGTGTTCCGTAGGTTGTAACGTAGGCGATGAATCACATGATGCATGCGTCCCCAGTACGCTTCTGCGCCAACTCTATGTTAATTTGAATTGTTACTAGGAAGTGCACTAATTTTCACTTGTAAAAATCTCTATTGCACTATTAAAAAATCTGTTTTCGAAGGACTAAATGTTTCGGATAGCGCTGAGAATAACTTAGTCTAGTGGACTGGAACAGAGAGATGAATGAATGCTGACCCTGCGTGTGCAATACGCTGCGTTAGACTACGAATGTGTGTGTAAGTGAAACCATCACCTAAGACAGTATCGTTAAAAAGCGAATCACCTCACATCCACTGACCAATAATGACACCAATTGTACATCATAACACAGCACTATACTCACAGTCGTGTGTAAAAGGAAATTGCCTCTAGCTAAATTTTATTTTAGACCCTAGTCCCTGAATAGACTTTACATGTTAACTTTTCGGCGCCATCTGCTAGGTAGCACTGCCTTAGAAATCAAGAACATACTATTCGAAAATTAATTACGCTTTGATAGAGTATTCCGGTCCTGAAAGTTTCAAACATGCATAGAAAAGGTCTGGGAAAGGCTTCATGCAACTTTCTAAATAAATAATACCAGATTTAACAATAAGAGCATGTATTTGGAGGGCAGGTCAAATTATGATAAAAGTTTATGCGAATTTTCCTGACGGGGAAAATTATAAACTTTGTCTGTTGACTGATTAGCACGAAGTAGTATAAGGAGACCCCACACCCATGCGGCCTCTGGAAAATTTGGACGCATAGATTCGGATTTAGTTAGTTTTCATCGTTCGCAGCGCCTCTTGCAGAAAAGCATTAAAATACAAGATTTACAACTGGCGGGGCCAATAGTGTAAGCTGGCTGTAAACAAACGCATACATGCTTGTCACGAAACACAGATTTTACGAATGTGTATGCCTGTATGTATGTATGCATGTTCCCGCAAGAGGCGCTACGAGCGATGCAAACTAATTAAATCCGAATCCGCGCGTCCACATTTTCCGGGAGCGGGGTCTCCTTATACTACTTCGTGCTGATTAGAGATGACCAAGTACGTCCCGGAACGCTTAAATTCACATTTTTAAGCGCTGGCACAAAGTATCTACCAAAACGCTCTTTTTCTCTTACACAACAAAATTGACCCATCTCGCAGTAAGAACCAGCCCGAAGTATGAAGAGGATCACAATCGGCCCTCGTCGACTTTGAGTCCTGAGAATGTTCCTTTTAATTCGGGATCCTTTATTAGACGCTCTAATATAATCTCACAAACAGTCTTTTTTCGTCTTCTTTAACTTACTAACTTCAAACTGAAGGCTAACTTGAATGGTGCAGATGATGCACTGTTTCAATTGATTCAACTTCATTCTTATTAGAAAACAAGTGAGACTGTTTTGTGAGAACATTTTCAAAACGGAATGCAGTCTAAAAGGATATCTTAGTTTCTGTCATATACACCTTTTTATCGGAATATCAAGCTGAATGAAGTTCACGCGCCTGCCAGTTAAAACGCAGTTCAACGCAGATATTAAATACATAAACATGGACCTGGAAGATTTCAGTGCATTAAAATTGTCGGTATTGGGAATGCCCGTCTTCTTCAGTATTCCCTCCGTGAATAGTCCAATGTTGAGTATATTTCTTTCAGCGGTGATGTATCGCTCCCACGTAGTACGACGTTTTGAGCAAAAGACGCACCGATTTAGCGAGTCGATGCTTCGTTACTGTTGTGAAATTGACGGCCGAGTTTGTGCATATGTTCTCGAACTCTTCAGTGTCGAGCTTTTTACCCTCCTTGATGGGTTTCTCCACTTCCTCGTAGACAATCTTTCTTCGCTTCTGTTGGAGCGTCTGCCAACGAAAATTCACCAGTTCGTTTAACGCCAGCAACCATTGCTTTTTTACGTGGATCAAACCCCCAAAACGTTTTGTATGTCACCCCGACCGGCGGTGCTTCTCGAGTTTTACTCGTCTGGACACGAGGAGGATTGTCAAAAGTAACATTGGAATCGGTGATGTTTGTGGATATTGCTCCAGAGAAGTGGCACTTTTTCTTGCCTCTCCCTATTTGCGAAAAATCGAAATACTTCTTCCATCGATCCTCATTGCCGTTGTACTTTTTTTGCGTATTTGACTTTCTGTTCTTTTTTTGACTCGTCTGATATCTTTTTCTTTTGTTCATAGAGTTTATTTCTTTTATCATATATCTTCTTCTCTTCATTTGATTTCTTCTTCTCGTTACCTTTCAGTGTGTATGTCCGAGAATCGTGGTCCTTTAGCTGATCTGTTAGCTTCTTTCTTTCTTCATCCAGCTTTTTCCTCTCGCCTTGGACTCTGGTCCTCTCTTCTTTTAGTCTGGTCTTTTCTATCACATATATTTCTATTTCTTCCTTTGATTTGTGTTTTGCTGGCTTCTTTTCCAAACCCTATTTGGCAGCAAGTGCATGAATAAGGCCTTTCCAACTAATGTTGGTGTAAGTCATGTTTCAGACCACAGCTCATTATTGGGATAAAAGTAAAGTTACCTATGATATTTTTGGATTATACTGTTGTAATCGGTGAAAGAAGAGGAGAAATTTGTGGTAATGATGCAGAATTCTGCAAAAAATGTCTCTTCAATCGCTAGTCTTGATAAAACTGGGACATCTTCGCAAATGTGATTGAATAACTCCTGTTTAAATGAAATGTCAATTTCTAGAAGGATGCCCCGTAGTCCAGTTTTGATGGGTTTTCGCGATTTCCTCGTCAAGATTCGCATCACTACTATTCTTAATATCTTTCGATGAGCCATCCATATTTGATTTCGTTGCAGTCCTGTTCTTGCGTATTCCAGATATTGTTTAGCTTCTTCACTAGGTCCATACTTCTTGGAGTCAGCTCAATTCTCTTGTCTAAGCACTGTTTGGAGACAGCTGAATCCTTATGTCTACTGTAGATAGTAAGACATAATTTCCCTCGTGGCTGTTTCGATGATGGTAATCCCAGGGACGTTGACAATACTGCGGTATCACTAGGCAGCTGGCTGCTAGGTGCTTCTTGACTAGGTCCGCACTTTTTGGAGTCAGCTTGATCCGCATGTCTAAGTTTAAAACGGAATCTCTCAGGCCGCCGTTCCGATGAATGTAACGCTGACGTAGACCCTACTGCGCTCTCCTGCGGCTCAGTGTTTTCTATTTCTGGAGTACTGCCTCGTCTCATTCTGTTGGCCCAGTGCCGTTTCGGCGAAGACAACAAGGGCACGTTGGCAATACTGCGGTATCGCTAGGCAGGTGGCTGCTAGGTCAGTGGTCGGCAAACTACTGCCGCACGGCACCCCTAGCCGCCGTGGCGGTTCGAGTCAAAATCTCGTGGCAGTACCTGCTGCCGCCAAGAAGGTCTTACCCGCCACGAAAGCTTTCTTTGTTAAGTGGTTTCAGCAACGGGGATTAAGATTCAAAACTAAGAATTCTTTCAAAATTAGCATTTTAAAACTTCTAAATTCAAAATATGTGCATTTCTGCGATCCAAAAGAATCTCGAAAACGTCTTAAAAAGCTAAAAATCAATTAACCATAACACTTTTAGTTTAAAATTCAATTTTCGTTACATTCCATCAGAACATTGATTTTTAACTTGCGAAGTACAATTTTAGATATATGTAATTGCAAGAAAGTCAGAGATTTCGAATAAAATGCTTTTAAATCGCTAATATAAGAAATTAAAACAAAATTGATTTGTTACTTTTTATTCCCATTGAGTATCCCGTCCAACAATGAACCCCCGTCGAGGAAAGCTAACCCATCTCAGGAAAATCGTAGCGTTGGCGAACAAAGCCCGGCAAGTGAAAAAAACTTCTTCGGCCAACCCTACCCTTACCTGAAAAGTGAGCAAAAAATTTGCGGACCACTGTGCTAGGTGCTTCTTCACTGGCTCCGTATTTTTTGGAGTTAGCTTGATCCTCATGTCTAAGTTTAAGGTGGAATATCCCAGGCCGCCGTTTCGGTGATTGTAACGTGGACGTTGACGTTACTATGCTATTCTGTTGCTCGATGGTCTCTGTTCCAGGAGTGTTGCCTCGTCTCAGACTTTTAGCCCGACGCCGTTTCGATAAAGACAACTCAGGCGACGTTGGGAATATTGCGCTATTCTGTGGCTGGATGGTTTCTATTTCAGGAGTGCTGCCTCGTCTTATCTTTTTGGCCCGATCCGTCTCCTCTTTTGCGAGCCTAATTTGATTATACCTATCTGACAGTGACATGATTCCGGACCTTAACGGGCTCTCCTTAACCTTCCTACTGTGGTTGCATGATGACGATGCCACGCGATCCACGCTCTCGCCCCTGACCGGCGTCGGTACAGAGGTAACCCTATCCTGCACCGTAAACGATATTGTTTTACCATTGCTGCTCATGACTGGTTTAAAATTCTAGGTTTCTTCCCGAAGGTATTCCTCTTTGTCCCGCTCCTTTTCGCTCTTTGCCTGTCTAGCTTGGGAGGCCCTACTAGTAGCTACGCTACCGCCAGCATTGATACCCAATGTAGTCACGCGTGTCATCTTCTGGTCGGCAAAGATTGATTCAAGGAGAGTTTATCATCATGATGCAGATGAAGTTCAGTCGCGATCGATCCTACAAGAGTGAATGACTCGTCTTTCTTGGGGCGCAGCCTTATTTAGCCCTTGCTCTTGGGCTTTAACTGAAACATAAGCGAATAAAGAGCACAATTAAACAATATGCCAAATCTAGGGACTGAGTTTGAAAAATCTTCAGCTTTACACAATTTTACAAGTCGAAAATGTTTAAAAGTTAACCACCGTTCATTTAGAGCGATTGCGCTCAAGCAAATGATTTCTGTCCCGTCGACTGAGCCTCTTGAAATGCTGAGCCTTCTGGTCGTCAAAGACTCCTTCAAGGAGTGCTGATTGATTCGATGCAGCTGGAGGTATGCTCTGGGCGGTGCCACAAGAGTAAATAACTCGTCTTGCTTAAGACGACACCTTATATAGCCTTTGGGATACTTTCGGGTATGCCCTCTGAATTATGATGAATGGGGAGGTTAATGGATGACCTGTATATTAGTAGTAGTATATTTATCTATACATGCGCAGGAGGTATCCACGGCATCTACGCATGCGTCGTAAGTAACCACGGTATCTACGTATGCGCAGTAGGTAACTAGAATGCTTAGACATGCGCAGTAGGTACTTGAAGTATCTATATATGCACAGCAGAAAACTAGGATTCTTAGACATGCGCAATAGTTACATAAGCTATCAGTGCACGCACAGTCGGTTCCCGTGGTATCTATAAATGCGTAGTAATTACCCACTAATTTCGAAGTCAAGGAGAACTATGTCAGACCTTGAGTGCGCAACAAAAACAATTGTCGAGAATATGAAGTTCCATTTTATGCGGCACTTCTCATTTTCGACATTTCACTCTATTTCCCTGGGAGCGTTTAGCGGAGCGGTATTAGGGCTAATGCCGTAAAAGTGACAGAGATAGTAATAAAGCACTCTTAGTGCCGCATTGTGCCTTTGGATGTAAGTCGCTCCCGCATGAGTTGGACAACTAGATAGTATGTGTCCTAGATGCTCACGGTTTGTATGACACTCTCTGCAGCTATCATCGGGAATCTCTTGGCTCAAAATGTGGCGATGGTATGCTAAAGTGGAAATGACACCGTTTTTACACGCCAAACTGAAACCCTCCGAGCCCGACTTCAATCCGGGTGATTTAAGGAAAGAAAACGTTAGCTCATACGACATCGACTGATCCTCCATATTTCTGTGGAAGATGCCACGCATCCTCTTGTCGAGGAGCTATTCACGGAAGTTTTTCTCTTGTGCTTTCTTAATCCGGGCCTTCAGGAGTGAGTATTCAAGATGGATAAGATTTTATGCATTTTGCTCACCCCACATATTGAAGTCAAGGTCGAGTGTTTCAGCAGTCTCCTCCGCTTCTTTGTACAGAAACGCTCCTTTGCCCACTTCGTGCTTCCTAGCCATTTGAAGAAGAGGGTCTCGTCCATTTGCGACTATATGTGCTGTAACCAGAATAATGCTGTTGTGAAGACATTTAAGATTCAGTATTCCGCGACCAGCTTGCCGGCGTGAGATGTAGAGTCGCGGAAAAGAAGACTTGAGGTGCATGTTTTTGTTCATGTGGATAACCTTTATCAAGGAATCTGCGCTCGTCCTTCGTCCATGGAACCACTCCAAATGAATAGAGTACTACCGTTACGGCAAGCATGTTCATCGCAGATACTTTGTTCCTCGCTGACAGTTCGCAAGACCATATCCGTCGGATGATACGTTTGTATCTGCTTCGGAGAGTATCCTTTATAGATGTCACGTCCTGAGTGCCTCTCTGACAGGTCAACTCTCTGACAGGTGACGGTGGTAGTTGTCACACGATGTTTTCCAGATGAGATAGTAAATCTGGTTTTCCAAAGCGGCGTCAATCTTTCTATGCACCTCACGATGTGCGGATGAACCTTTAAGCATTCCAACAGACAGATGATAAATCTATGTGAGGTTGAATCCAAAGCTTTCCGGTAATGAATCCAGGCCATCGATAGGAAGTGCTGGTAGGATGCTGCGTCTTTGCAGACACATCTGTCGATGAGCTGGTTCTCCCGACATGCTGCTACGCCTCTCTTTGAACCGCGTTGTTCGTACTTTTCTCGCCACACAGGTCCTATTGTCCGAAAAATCCTATCATTTAGGATACGTCACCTTCCAGACAGGCGTCTTTCAGGGCGCTACTATGAGCCCTTTGCTTTTTTGCATCACAATTCTGCCTCTATCTCTCGCACTACGAAATTCTTCTGGATATCTCTGTGGTGACTCTAATCAGCGCGAGCATAAGGGCACTCATGTATTTTATATGGATGACCTGAAGATCTATGCCTCTGGTAAAAGCAAACTTCAAAATGCTATAAATATGGTCAAGACGGAAAGATTATTGGCGTTCCCAAGGACCCTGAGCTTATGAATATAAGCGTTATTAGATATCTTAACACTGGAGAGACTTATACATATCTGGGTGGGCCTCAAAGGCCCAAAGTCCCGGTTCTACTCTACTCGTTTTGGGTGGTTCAATGGACGAAGAACGAGCTTACGTCCCTTGATATCACCACACGTAAGATCATGCATATGCACAAAGGTTGCATATCAATTCGTCAGTTCCGCGAATATACATCTCACGCCGTCAAGGCGGACGCGGGCTTCTGAATCTCCAGTGTCTTCGTAACCGAATTGTTTTAAGTACAGCTTACATCGTTGCGAATGGCAGAGATCCTCTCCTAAAAATGGTCAGGAACCGCGAGATGATTGGCAAAGGAGCGTTCTTTCACAAAGCCGCGGAGCAAGCTGCCGAGACCCTTGGCCTGAATTTTAACATCAGAAATGAGGAAAGAGCAAACTTTTGCTTTCCTCAGATCATCAGGGCTTAATTTAGGTACAGAGGATTTTATTTTCGCATGCCAGGACGGTGTCATTTTCACCTTAGTATACCGTGACCGCATTTTATGTTGAGAAGTTACCAGAGATAGGTGCAGAGCGTGTCATGCACACGCTGAGTACCTAAAACACATACTATCGGGGTGTCCCACCCACGCGGGAACGACGTATATCTACAGAAATAATGCGACCCGAAGAGTGCTTTATTACCATCTTTGTCCGAAACGGGAAGTGCCAAATTTTCTGGAACTACTATTTTCGGACAGCAGTCTCCGTTGCGCACTAGAGGCCTTTCTTCGTTCTCCAAGACGTCGAGAAACGAACTATATTTGTGATCGAATTCTCGGCTCCGTCTGAATACAACATCACTGCCGAGGAGAAGGAAAATAAGAAGAGGTATCAAGACCTTAAAAGCGAGCTGCAACGACACTACTCAAAATATTAGGTACAAGTAATTGTCCTTGTGATCGGTGCTATCGGAGGTGCGAAACTATCACTGGTTTGTAACCTTAAAGCCATACCCGAATGCCAAAAATATTCGAAGGCACTTGCGAGATGGATTCAGAAAGCTGTCATCCTCGGGTCGCTTCGCGCCCTCGAGACACACGAGGGTTTAGCTGACCTGTCGTCATAATTTCATCGTGCCACCCATCGCACAATCATGAGACGTGGCCATAAGTGTGATTTACCACGGTTCTACTCTCACAAATAGTGATGTATTCAAGCGACACTATACGGGAAATAGGCGAGAACGTCTTTTATTATCGTTTTGACTGCCGAGAAAACTTCTCACTTTGTCTCGTTTGAACGATCACAATTACAACTCTATTGAATCACCAAAATAAAGATTTCAAACAAATGTATATTTTTTTATTTAATTCAACAGTAGTGATGCATTCGATCGACACGACCCACAGTGGGGTGAAATCGGAAAACGAGGTTCAAAATGACATTTAGAACGCAATTATGCACCGATTTTAGATTTTTTTTTTTAAATTCAGAACTAAATTTTTCAGAAAAGGGCGTTTTTAAGCGAAACGAAATCGTTTTTTCTTCTGACCTTCCTGAAATTATATTGCCAATGATGGTTTTGGCTTTGGTGAAGGGAATCAGCGTCTGTGGATGCAGAAAGTGTAGTTAGTGCGGAGATCGGATGTAAAGGAAGAAGGGTGAGTGAAGGCAGATGTGTAAAGGGTAAAAGTGAGTTTTTGTGAAAGGGAAATTGGAGCGTGCGAAGTTTTTGAGATTAGGAGTAGAAAAATAGTTGTCGGGCAAGGGGGGCAAGAGGTAGGCGAGTAAGGTGCGTGAAACGTCGCGGAGCACTGGGTAAGGTAGAATGCTGACGGTACAAAGTCCACAAACGGGCGCCAGAGGGCGGCAGCTACTGGACGATCGGCCACAACAGCAGGCAGTAGATGAAACAAGAGGTGACGAGGTTGAGAGCGCGGTTAGTGGGCAGAAGGGGGAAGTTGACAGTAGCGAGGAGGAGACGTGAGAGACGCGACCAGAGGGGGGGGGGCAGAGAGAAGGGAATCAGGCACGGGCCATAAATGCGGGAGACCTTCAAACTTACCGCGCCTCAACAAGCTAGGTAGCGCGGGCTCAAATAGGAGTCTGGATGAATGGAAAAAAAAGGTGAGCGCGACTAGCAGTGAAGGGGAAGATAAAAGAAAAGGAGAGGAAGGGCACAAGGATAACAAAAAAGTTAGGATTAAACGAAAAACACCAGAAAGAGATAGGGGGATCGGTGGACGTTCGAGAAACTAGAAGCCCTCATAAAAGGGTTTAGAGAGGAAACAATGAAGAGACTGGATGATATGAATAGGCAGGGAAATGATGGAAGGGGAAGGAAGGGCGAAGATGAAAAATAACATAGTAGTTAAGGGATTGAAAGTGGAGAGTGAAACGGGAAGCGGAAATCAAAAATCTTTTGAAAGATATTGGAGTTCAGGTAAGGGTAGAAGGAGTTAAGAGAATAGGATAGACGAAAGAAGGAAAATAAGGAATGTTTCTAGTGAAAGTAGGGAGTGAAGAGGAGAAAAAGAAAATTATGGAGGAAAAAAAATTATTGAGAGGAAGAAGGGAAAGAATTGAAGAGGATTTGACATGTAGGGAGAGGAAAAGGAGATAGCAAGTAGAGCAGAGGGCATGGGTAGAGAGGAAAAAGGGGCGCATGGTATGGATAGGGGGAGGCAGATTATGGATAAATGGGGAGGAATGGCACATGTGTTAGAGAGATGTACAGAAGAGGAAGATGGACAGTTGAGTGTGGGTGAGTGTGTAAGATGGATTTTGGATGGTAATGGACAGGGAGTGACGTAGATGAAGAAATTGAAAGAAGTAAGAGAAAGTTAATCCTATTAAAGGAAAGTAAATGGAAAAAAGTTTATTTCAAATCGTGGAAAATCTATTTTTATGGTAAGAGGAAACGAAAGCCGTGGAAGATCGCTCATTTGTAGAATTAGTAGCATTAAGATTATTGTTATTATTATAAGTTAGGTGAAACATTAGAATATAAGCAGCGGTTAAGTTATTAGATTAAGGATGGAATGTAAATATATGTACAGAGAGCGGAGGCCCTCAAACCCGTAAACGACGTCTGGAAAATAATTAATAGGTTTAGGAAGCGTAGAGTTGGGGTAAGCGAGAAGATAGGGAGTGAGAAGTGAAGGAAGTTTTCTAAAGAATCATTTCAGGGCGCAGATTCAAGGAAGAGGGATAGTGGGAGTTGAAGAGCGGGGGAGGCAGATATGGAGGAGTTGAATGACGAGGAGATAGAGAAACAGATAAGAAAGTTAAGAATGTCAAAAGTAGCAGGGCTGGACGGGGTAGAGGACGAAGCATGGCTGTTTAGTACATAAGAGGTTAGGGAGAGGCAGTGGAAGGAGGTAGTGAAGAAATTATGGGGACGGGGGGATTCCCAGGAGGGTGGAGAGAAGGGTTAATAGCGCCACTGTATAAGAAAGGAGATAGGGATAGACAGGAAAATTATAGAGGGATTTCGCTAATGAATACGGCGTATAAAGTATACGCGATGGTGGTGGCGAAGAGGCCTCGGAAGGATGTCGAGGGGAAAGGAATATTGCCGGAGACGCAGGAGGGCTTTAGGTCAGGTAGGAGTACTATCGACAATATCTACGTTCTGCAGCACGTGGTGAATAGAGAATTAGCGAAGAAGGGGTCGAGAGTGTACGCGGTTTTTGTGGACCTCAAAGGCGCGTTTCCTTCGGTGGATAGGGGGAGGTTGTGGAAGGCGAGTGGAGAGAGGCCTGATCGAGAGGGTAAGGGAGATATATGAAGAGAACAAAGATAAGGTAAGAGGAGGGGAGGGGATTTCGGAGGGATTCTGGATGGATAAGGGGTTAAGGCAGGATGTCCGCTTAGCCCAACGCTTTTTTTTTGCAATTTTAATTGCGGATATGGAAAGTAAGCTGGATGCTGTGGTGGTACAGGTTAGAGCTGAATGCGGAAAACTCCAAGGTTATGGTGTTCAGAAAAGGAGGGGGAAGGGATAAGGGAGGGGAGTGGAAGGGAAAGGCGGTGCAGGATGTGAAGGAGTTTGTGTGCCTGGGCTTCTTGTTTCGGAGGAATGGGGGAGTGGATGGTCACATAAAAGAGAGAGTGAGGAGGGCAAATGTGGTGATGAGGCAGGTGTGGGGGTTGGGAAAGAACTCACTCGCTGATGATTTTCGAAGGAGAATGAAATTGTTTGACTCATTAGTGATGAGTGTGCTATTGTATGGAGTAGAGGTGTGGGGTTGGAAGGAAAGTGAAGAGGTAAATAGGACACAGGAGTGGTATGTAAAGTGGACACTGGGGTTGGAAAGGAACACGCCTAATTATATTGCCGGCAGGGAGACGGGGAGAACGAGTGTAGGGATTCTAGCGGGGAGTCGGGCGTGTAAATATGAGGAGAATTTTTTGGAAGAGGGGAGAAGTAAGCTGGTTAGGGAATGTTGGTGGGAGAAGGAGAACAGGAGAGGGGGTGGGAAGATGGAGGCTGAAAGGGAAAGGTATTTTAGAACGAATGGACTGCAGATGGATGAAGTGAGAAGGATGCACGAGGAAGGAAGGAGGGTATATGAGATGGTTAAGAAAAACGGCAGGAAGAGAGAGAAGACAGCAGGGGAAGAGAGAATAAGAGAGTCAAAGTGTAACGGGAACTATGTATAGATTATGCCAAGGGCGAGAGCACAATATTTGTGTAAGAAAGGAGAGAAAGGAAGTCAGGAGTGGGATAAACATGGAGGTATTGATGCATGAAAAGGGGGACAAAAGGGCAGTAGCATGGGTGAAGGGAGAGTTGGGTAAGAGAGAGGGAGTATATATAAGTAATCTGTAAATATTGTAAATAGTATATAAGTATTAGGTATTAGCCGCGGAAGCAGAGTTTGGCAATGCGAGGAAGTAGGGACATGCGAGCGAGGCGAAGCGAGGAAGGCAAGGCGATAAGAGCGAGCGGTCTTAGAGATAAGGTGTGGATGGATGTTAGTTTTTAAGGGATAGTTTTAAGAAAATTGTGTAAAAAATGGAAGTGTAAGCAAGTCAATTTTTTAAGGCCAGCAGGCTGAAAAATAAACGTTTATCTATCTATATACATACATATAAACAAATTCATATTTTTGGCGATTTTAAGCGAACATAAACCGTTTTTTCTTCTGACCTTGTTAAAATTATTTTGCCAATGATTTTTTTCGAGAAAATTTTTGCCACCCATCAATATTCATTTATTTTATAAACGAATTATTTAAAAAAATGTAATTTTTCGGCGTTTTTAAGAAAAAAGAAATCGTTTTTTTCTTCTGACCTTGCTGAAATTATATTGCCAATGATGTTCTATAAAAAAATGTTGCCAAGCATCGCTAATCGTTTATTTTCTAAACAAATTACATAAACAAATCTACATTGCAGATATTTATATGCAGAAAGAAATCGTTTTTTCTTTTATTATTTTAAAAACTGTATTGACAATGAATTGCCCTTGTCTTGTAAAAATTATATTGTGAATGATGTTCTTTGACAACATTTTGTGATAAAATGGAATTTGTCAAATTTATAAACTAATTATATAAAAAATACACATTATAGGCCTTTATAAGCAGAAAAACAATTTTCTTTCGTGTAGTCTTATTATATTACGATAAGTAGAAAAATCGGGATGCTTTTTTATCATGAGTGCCCTTTCCTCTCACCAATCAGAGTGCTATATTACCCTGAGATTTTCAGCCGTTCATACTAATGTTTTTTACATGAACCCTTGCCGAACAATAGAATGTATAAAATTTACAAACAATTTAAATGAACAAATACACATTCATCATTGGCCATGTAGCTTCAAAAAGATTAGAAGAAAAAACGATATCTTTTCGCTTGAAAACGCCGAAAATGTACATTTGTTTATATAATTTGTTTATAAAATAAACAAAACAGGTGGCACCATTTTTTTTCAAAAAACATCATTGGCATAATAATTTCAGCAAGGTCAGAAGAAAAAACGGTTTATTTTCGCTTAAAATTGCCCAAAATGTACATTTGCTTATATCATTTGTTTATAAAATAAACAAATAACATTTAATCTTAAATTTTAATGGCCACGTATCATCCTACTGATGAAAGCAAGCGATTTCAGAGCAGAAATATACTTTGAAGACGAATAACCCTTAATGTCGAGTATTTGTTAATATAATTTGTTTATATCAAATAACTTTACAAGTTAACAATTTTTTATCTTTTTTATACCCCTGTGCAATAAATCGAAGGGACAAGAGGTATAAGAAAAATTTTGTCTACAAGGTAAAAAATTAAATAAAAAAAATCGACATTTTTTTCGCTGTTTGCACCAACATAAAAATGAAATAAACAAAACAAAATAAATATTCGAATCTCACCATTTTCTGAAAAATTTAGACCTGAGTTTTTCGAAAAAAAAATTTAATCGGTGCATAATTGCGTTCTAAAAGTCATTTTGAACCACGTCTTCCGATTTCACCCCACTGTGCGATCTGAGAAACGAGCGAAATATTTCTGAACTCAAAAGGTTAAAATTGCTTTAATAATTTCAAGAGCGATTTATTTTATTTTAAATTTTTAAGTAAATATTAGGCAAATTAAGAGGTTAGTTTTCAAAGGAGATTATGGAGGTTACGAATACAATTTCCTTATAGCTTATAGTTTTATACATTGCGAAAAATTTGTTTTCCAGATAAGAAGAAAAATACAGATCTCAAAGTTGAAAAATTCGGATCTTATTCACTCGATGTTACGCAAAAAAATCACAAATGACGAATTTCTTGGAAGTTTGGGTCAATAACAAGCATTAGGTTTCTTAAATGAATTTGAAGTATTTTTTGAATTATTTAAAAATTTTGAAAAATGTTTATAAATAGATTTTTTTTTACTAAATTATGTTAATAGTTTATTTAGATAAATTTTTAAATCCTTATTTCTCTTCACGACTTATTACATATATTTTACAGAAATATAATGCGGACAGCAAAATTACTCATTTTCACAATCATATAATTAAAGTTCTAGTTTATTATAGATTATGTACCACGCTGAAAAAACCAGTTCTCGTCAGATCACTGAAGTTAAGCAGCGTTGGGCTCGGTTAGTACTTGGATGGGTGACCATTCAAGAATACTGCCTGCTGTTGGCACATAGTGGGTGTGGTGAGCTCACACTTGTCGTTATTTACTACAAGATACTATCCACCTAGAAACACTACCCAAATCGGGTAGTGTCACGCCTACCCTAAAAGGGAAATGGCTTAATGGTATACTTACTATTCAAGAACTCAAATGGCATGACCTTCAAAACTTTCACATTTTTAGAATGAAAACTCTTAATTCCAAACTTGAACTTTTAAAACAAAAGCATCACCTTCTGCAAATGGTAAAATCCTTGAATTTATTTTTTAATAATCATACGCATTTAACTGGTGAAGAGATTTTATATGTTTTTATTATAACGCGCACGTGCTATTTAAATACTTTACACTTTAAAACGGAGACTTCTCGGTGCTCGATCGAAATCGCTCGCTTTTTTGAAACGATCGATACTGAGAAAAACAGATGTTTAGACGACCATTTTTACAATGAGAAGTTAGTGAAACCGAACGAGAACAGTCGAGGTACGAGAAAGTATCGTCTCATCGTGAAACACTACTCACCAAGTGGGACGCATGTGCGCCGCAAATCATGCCCATCACGAAGTGCGGCGCATATGCCTCGCACCTACGTACCCCTCACAAAATACAACATATATGGGCCTGTAAACGCTCGATCGCACCTGCACCAGCGTAGCTGCATCCCACTGTGCTGGCATAGGACCGAGCATAGCTCCATCTTATGTTTTGCACATGGATGGGAGCGTCTGCGTTCGCGTTGGCGGTCGAGCGTGTACAGGCCTTAAGGGGATTTATTAGAGTTTGAAAACGGGATTCCATTTTTCAGCCGCACGGTAGAATGTTTTTGTCTGATTTTTTGCATACGTCATCTAAATATTATTCTGTTTTGCTGTACAGAGCTAGTTTTTCGAAAATATGTTTATATTTTATTTCATAAACATAAAGAAAAGAACAATAGGATCAGAGTGCAGTGACGCTCAGTGATAGCAGTGTGAGCATTTTAGCGGCATCCCCATCGAACCTCGCCAAGCAGCACGAGGCAGGCACCCCGGAGCGCGTCGAATTACCCGGAACGAATCACCCTTTCATTGTTATGAAATTCAGGCCGGTCTTAAAAACTGAAATTATGAAAGCATGGCTTGATTCAATTTTAATTAGCAGAATTAGTTTATTCATATAATTTCAAGAAAGTGAAAAAAAGATTCATGAAAATCGGTTAATATTTGCAGTAATAATAAAAATGTTAAAGTGCACACGAAAGTATCGCCAGACACATAGTAGCGGGCGTAGCGTATCGAATCATGCAGAAAGAACGACCCTTTCATTGTTACGAGATTCAGGCCAGTTACGAAAACTAAAATTTGAAAGGATAATTTGATTGAATTTTAATTACCAGAATTAGTTTATTCATATATTTGGGAGAAAGTGAAAAAAAGATTCCTGAAAATCAGTTAATAATTGCAGTAATAATGGAAACGTTGAAGTGCATACAAAAGTGTAGCTGTGCCGAAAACTTTACACCTACTCCCTCACTCGGAATTATAAGTAATCAATTAAAAACTGCTCGTTAAGAAGTCTTATTGATCACTTCATAGTCAAATAATGAACACTGAAATAAAAGTACACTGTATATGTCGTAGCCCAGTAGCCGATCCAGTCGGTTAGCCGACTAGCTGGCTAGTCGGCTAATAATCGCTGAGTAGCCGACTGTATACCTGCACCTGCTCACGTTGGCCGCTCGTCGCATGACCAGCGACCAGTCGTCTATTGGACTAGAGCGTTTCAGCCCAGTAGAGGACTATGCGAACGATTCATCACATATTTTAAGAACTGAGATTTATCATTTGTTTGCCATGCAATATTTTGTGTAAAAAATAATAAAAAGAGTTCTCACTAGAAATTTTAACCCATTTATAATTTAATTTATATAGTGTTGGGACATGAAGTTTGTTAGTAAGAAAATCTTAAATAAAAATTCTCCGATTCTTAAAATGGGCAAGGAAAAGTAGAAAAGAATATTGCGTCTTTTTTCAGTGCTTTTTTATTCAAGACCTGATAAAATTGTTAAATTTATACTGACAATTCTGTATAGTTCAAAATCGAACTTTAATTCTATTTTTGAGTAGACGAAGTTTAATTTCCTACATTAAAAATGAAGAAATCTTAGTCATTATTATATCATTAGTGTAGACTAGTGTAGACTAATATTATATATTATAATATTGGAATAATGTATCATATACTAATAATAATATAATTGATTTAATAAATATTGATTTGAGTTGATGTTTATTAATATTATAATATTATAATTATATAATCTTATAATAATGCATAATATAATAAAATATAATAGTATAATACAATTATCATACAAGTTGCCCTCAAGTAGTCATAAAAGTTCTGGACAATTTTGAGTTAGATTTACCCTAAAGCCGACATAAAATTTGAACTCTGAAAAAAGAAAGATACAAAAAAATTATTTTCTTTAAATCGTTCGTTTTATTTATGTTCATTTATTACAACAAGGTGATTTCCTATGACAACGCGAATTGCATAATACACCAGCTTTAAAACAAGCGCAACGTTTCGTTTCACATTGATTCTGTGCCGCTTTACAATTACATTTTTAAAACCTTGACTGCCTCGCCGTTTGCAAGACCGACGGGCGTCTAATCTGCCGGATCGTTGTGCGCCCTTCGGTCGCATTCCGACTCTACCGGCCTGTCGCGTGCATTTAGCAGGCACGCTGGTCTCCAGCCCGTCGGGCCGATCACGTGCCGGCACGTATTTTTATCTGGGTCTGTCAATATATAATTGAAAAAAGGGTTAAACAACCACCGCAGGTTCACACTGAGAGCAACTGCCATCTAAAAAATGACACCGGCTCCCAGTAGTACCGTGGTAAATCACACTTATGGCCACGTCTCACAACCGTGAGCTGGGTGGTCACAGGGCAGGATGAAATCACAACGACAGGCCGGCGAAACCCTCGTGTGTCTTGAGGACACGAAGTGACCCAAGGATGACAGCTTTCTCCACCCAGCTCGCAAGTGCCTTGGTATATTTTTGACTCTCTTATATAGTTCGTTTCTCGAAGTCTTGGAGAACGATGTCAGACCTCGAGCGTGTAACGGAGACTGCTGTCCGAAAATCGTAGTTCCAGAAAATTTGGCACTTCTCGTCTTGGACAACTAACTCTATTTCCCTTGGAGCTTTCGGCAGGGCAGGGTCGCGCCCAACACCGTAAGAGCGACAAAGATGGTAATAAAGCACTCTTAGGGCCGCATTATGTCTATAGATATACGTCGTTCCTACGTGGGACGGACACCCCGATAGTATGTGTTCTAGGTACTCAGCATGTGCATGACACACTCTGCACCTATCACTGGGAACTTCTTCACACGAAATGCGGTCACGGTATACTAAGGTGGAAATGACACCGTCCTGGCATGCGAAAATAAAACCCTCTGTATCCGAATTAAACCCTGATGATATGAGGAAAGCAAAAGTTTGCTCCTTCGACAAGGACTGTTTTTCTACATTTCTGTGAAAGTTTCCGTGCATTTTCTTGTCGAGTAGCTGTTGGTGAAATTACAACCTTTGCTTTCTTCACTTCGGCTTTTAGAAGTGAAACATATAGATGGAGTAATGCACTTTACTCACTTCTGATGATAAAATTCAGGCCAAGGGTCTCGGCCGATTGCTCTGCAAAATAGGTACGACCAGGCGGCTCGTGAGGACTCCAGGGCCGTACACGAACCCAAATCACCCGCGAGCGCGGAAGATAATGATCCTGATGAATTCCAAACAATTATAAATTAGCTTTAAATTACATATAATAACTAAGGATAATAATTATTATCTTTTTACGATTTTATTCTAGACTGACTTGAAGTAAATTATAAAAAAAATTAGAACAAGATATTTTTTTTTAAACTTTTCAGCTTAATGATTATTCAATAAGCTTTTAATAGAGAAATAACCATTTAAAGTATGACAAAAAAATACAAGATTTGAGGCTACAGATAGAAAGTGATTGAGTTACACTTAAGTTAGATTTTAAATATGTTAAAGGCAGACTTTAAAGTAGCTTTTAGATTAGTTTTAAGGTAAATGATAAAAACTGGAATTATGTATCTTTTTACGTTTTTATTGTTTCAATTAGTATTTTACTTAGCTGCGATTTGAACTGAAATTGGTTATAGGTTGCAATTAAACTTGATCTTAGATTACCTTGGATTATATTTAGAAAAAATAAAAATTAGATTTTTTTTTTCTAAAATTTTCAATTTAATGATTTATTTAATTATATTTTAATAAAAAAATAACTAATGAAAGTATGACAACGAAATACAAGCTTTGAAGATCGAGAGAGGTGTGTGGGGGGATGTATAAATGAATATGCTCATTAAATTAGCACAAGTTGTTTTTAAATTATTTTTAATTTAGATTATAATTAGCTACTGTGAGGAGGTCTCGCAAATTAAGGATTGAGGGAGGAGGTGGAATTTCGCTGAGAAGGGTAGAGGTTAATCTCAAACTCCCGAGAGCATGTGGATCATGACAATGTCACTAAGGATGACTGATCCACAAGGTGGAAGAGAGAGGCTGTACCCTCAAGAGATGATGCGTCCTAAAAATGGAACAAGAGAGCAGCGCAGTTCAACAACAGGGCACTCGCGTAGACTCTAGGGATGTTCGGGAAGTATACCGATCCAGATTGAGGCTAGCTCGAGACTAAGTGATTGATGGTTAGGATTTGTGTATCAAACCCTGACGTGGGGAATCTCCCCACTCTGCCTTAGCTCACAAGGCCTATGTATGTGGGATGTTTATAACTTTATTATAACCTCCCACCCTCTGTTTGAGACGGGGTTTACTTCCTCTCCAAGATTCTTTTCTGTAGCAGATTCTGCCTGTCGAAAAAGAAAAATTGAAATTGCAATATTATTCGTATCCAGACTCTTAAATATTCTTTCTTATTTTTAACTACCCCTTCTTTTCTTATGTATTATTGCTATTTTTAAATCTCTACTTTAATATATATTTTCTCTTGAAATCTCTGCACTTTTATTTTTGACTCTTATTTTGCAGAAAAATTCTTTATCTTATCTTTAGGCTCTAAAACTGTAGTTCATTTAATATTTTGATTTCTCAATTCTAACTCGTTCTCTTCTCTACCTGCTGCTGTCATCTTATGTTTTAAACCTGAAATGTAACTTATTTCTGAACTCTAATTTTACTTTGGTTAGTATTTTATCTTGACCTCTTACAGACGTATCTGTTTAAAATTCAAATTCTCATTTTGTTTTTACTTTATTTAAATTTATGAAATTAGTATTATAATATTATGTAAAATTTTGTATGACTCGAGAATAAGTTTAATCCAGATATTTCAGATGAAATTCTCAATGTTATAGCGTCAAATTCAACAATTTTATGTAAAATTGGATTTTGGACTACGCCAATTTCTGATAATAAGGTTTTTGTATCAATTAAAATTTTGGAATGATTTATTTTAATGAAAGATGATAATTTATCTACTTGAATTAAAATTTAAGAATTTTAAATGAGTTTAAATCAAATTCAAAATCCCATTTAACGTCCAATAATCAAGTTAATGTATAGAATTCCTGAAAACAAAACAAGAATTTAACGATCAAATTCGGACAAACACCACAAAACGTTCCCATTGCAATTCCTAAAAACAAAAAAAATCGCTTCTTTGCACAAAAGTAAAAAAAAAGAAGAATGAGAAGGCAACCAACCAAATCCCCTTCCTTCTCGTTTTTATTTCTTTCGTCTTTTTTATTTGTATTATTATCAAATCACAATATGAAAGCACGCACAATATTTCCCAACGTTTCGGTGCTCACACAGCACCCTTATCAAGGCAAGAAAAATTAGTGCAGGTAGAAATAGCGACGAAATAACGACCCTATCATCTCGATACCTGAAAATTAAATGTGGGTCAAAAGGCTAATCCGTTATAAACAAACAAGAAATGAGAGAAAGTCAAGACCCATGAAAACTTATTGCTAAATGTAATTAATCATACTAGAATAACTTTTGTTTGATTTATCCAAATCAGTTTTTAAATGAACAGACAACTTATTTTGTTTTTTAATATAAAGCATTTCCATGAATTCTCTTTTTCTCTCGTTACTTTCAGTGTGTAAAATTTCAACATTATCCCAGTCCAACTCATGGTCAACATCAACAAACCCTCTCGTATGTCTAGCAAGAACACTCTTATAACAACGTCCTAAACGAACATCACTTTTGTGTTCCTCCACCCTAGTATTAAGAAGTCTGCCAGTCTGTCCCACATAAGTCATCTTACAGATCTTGCAAATGATCTTTTGAACAACACCACCTTTTTCAAATTTATCTAAAGGATCTTTACCAAAAGTTATTATTGAATCCATTTTAAATGGTATACGGAAAATAGTATGAATATTAAATTTTTTCAACATAAATTCTATAGTTTTCGAAATTTGACCAAAAAAAGGAAGAACAAAAGTATTGAAAGAACTATATTCTCTCAATTCTTTCTGATTATCTGTAGATAAAATTTTACTTTGTGTATTTTTGATTTGTTGAATTCTAATCGTGATATGTTGCTCAATCAACTTTTGTGGTTAATGATTAAGAAAAAGGATATTCCTAACAATATTCAAATTCTCTGTGTGAAATGAAATGTGGGACGAACCTAGATCTCTGTCAACTAAGTTTTTGAATACTGCAATTTTGTTTTGAAAAGGATGAGCCGAAAAGAAATGTCAAATTCTACCTGAATATGTACTTTTCCTATACCAATTGGTAATAATATTACCATCCTGACGCTTCATTACTTCTACGTCCAAAAAACTGATTTTATTATTGTTCTCTATTTCATGGGTAAATTGAAGTTTTGAATGAAAACTATTAAAAGCATCAAAAACTGCCTGTAACTTTGCCAGAGGAACACATAATAAGGTGTCATGAACATACCGAAAGTAAAAGGGCAAAACAAAATCCAGCCTCTTGAAAGTAAAGACCTCCAAATCTCCTATAACTATTTCTGCTAAAATCGGAGAAATGACTGAATCTATGGGAATACCGAATTTTTGCCTATAAAAAGATCGATTGAATTTAAAATAAGTTGAGTTCATAATGAAAACTATCCCTTTAATAAAATCTTTTTGACTTAACCGAGTACGTGTTTTTATATTATCCCATCTATTTAAAATGGCCTGTTTAACCAATTGAAGGGATATACTTGGAAACATTGCAGCAACATCCAAAGAAATCATTGTAATTGAGTCTTTAAGTATCAAATGAAAGTTTTGTTCTAGAAATTTCGTGGGAGTGTTAATAGTTGAAATAACCAATCTCAAAGTCAATCGGTCCATCTTATATCCTTTCCCAAAAGTCCTTTCTTTCTCCAATTGTCTAGAATCTTGAAAGTGTCTCTTCTTAATTGTTTCAACGGATTTTCATTCAATAATTCAAAGTTATCGCGATTGGAAAGTAAATCCTCCATATCCCTAATATAATCTGATTTCTTCATACCAACTGTAATATTGCCTTTATCAGCATTCATGCAAATTATATCAGGGTTGGTTTTAAGGAAATCTTTTGTTATCCTGAAACCTTCAGAAATTTTACGATCAATACTACTAATGTGCAAACAATTTTTATCAACAAAGCTCTTTGACAAGTGTAAAACCTTGTTTCGGAAATCCTGTTGATATAATATTGGAATTTTGTGTATACTTGATTCAACATCTTTGACTATTTCCATCATTTGTTTCGATTTAATTTTTATCATATGGTTACTAAAACCTTTACCTAATCTGCGAATATCTGTAACTGAATCAGGAATTTGAATATTTGCCAAATTTACAAACCAAGGATCCTTATCTTCTTTTTCAAAAATCTTGTGTAAATTTAAATTTTGCTCTTGAATATTAGTTTGTTGATCAATCAAAATAGAAAGTTTGTTCTCATGCTTTTTATCATCAATATACCATTAAAAATGGATTCAATAATAACTTTTGGTAAAGATCCTTTAGATAAATTTGAAAAAGGTGGTGTTGTTCAAAAGATCACTTGCAAGATCTGTAAGATGACTTATGTGGGACAGACTGGCAGACTTCTTAATACTAGGGTGGAGGAACACAAAAGTGATGTTCGTTTAGGACGTTGTTATAAGAGTGTTCTTGCTAGACATACGAGAGGGTTTGTTGATGTTGACCATGAGTTGGACTGGGATAATGTTGAAATTTTAAACACTGAAAGTAACGAGAGAAAGAGAGAATTCATGGAAATGCTTTATATTAAAAAAAAAATAAGTTGTCTATTAATTTAAAAACTGATTTGGATAAATTAAACAAAAGTTATTCTAGTATGATTAATTACATTTAGCAATAAGTTTTCATGGGTCTTGAATTTTTCTCATTTCTTGTTTGTTTATAACGGATTTGCCTTTTGACCTACATTTAGTTGTCAGGTATCGAGGTGATACCGTCGTTATTTCGTCGCTGTTCCTACCTGCTCTAATTTTTCTTGCCTTGATAAGGGTGCTGTGTGAGCACCGAAACGGTGCATGCTTTTATATTGTGATTTGATTATAATAAAAATAAAAAAGACGAAAGAAATAAAAAAGAGAAGGAAGGGGATTTGGTTGGTTGCCTTCCCATTTTTCTTTCCTCTTTTTTATTTTTGTGCAAAGAAGCGAATTTTTTTGTTTTTAGGAATTGCAATGGGAGCGTTTTGTGGTGTTTGTCCGAATTTGATCGTTGAATTCTTGTTTTTTTCAGGAATTCCATACATTTACTTGAATTAAATTAGTGTTCAAAGAGGGATCGTAAACGAAAATACCAACTTCAACTTTAACATAAATTGTCTGAAGCGAAATTATTGTTTGAATCTTTTGTCTAGTTATTCAGTTAGATCAATATTCAGATATTCACTATAACAGCTTGAGCTTTCAAGGAATAAATGAGATTGAATTATATAACTGAAACAAAATATAAAATTGAATTCTTAAGATGAAAATCTGAGTGAATTGTTACGTTATTAAAATGAAAATTTTGCTTCACAGCATGAATTAAGAACTGCGTTTTTTCATTAAGCGCAATGATTTTAATTAAAAGAATAAACTATCCTATTCACATATATTTCTTTTAAAGAAATTACTGAATAAAATAAATTTTTGGAATGACTCGAAACCTGGTACCGATCGTGTATCACTTTATCGTTGATTGGTAATCGTAAAAGTTAAAAAGAATTCTAGTATATTCAGTTACTTGGCTCCTGTGTTACTTTAGTATTAGGAATTTAAATATATAAACCTTTTAAAATCGCGGAAACTCGCGGAGTTCGTTTTGTAGAGTTATAATTTTGAATCATCGTTATTAAAAACCCTTCGCTTGTACAATCTGGCTACAAAGAGTACATGGAAAGTTAATTCGAGGTAATTCGTAGGTTTATTATCGATGGCAGGGCTTGCGTGCACGCGAAGTATACCAAAGCCTTTCAGGCACTTCGAACTTTGTCTTGCCCCGAAGGTGACCGTGCAACGAATCTAAGAAGGACTCAAGCTGCCACCAAATCAGCTGTCACGTCCCGAGTCTAAGGCGAGGGTAATTTTGAAATACGTGAATGAGAGAGACAGTAATCCAATGAGGATTGTGTCAGGATAATGTTTGAAATGAATGATGTGTAGTTCAGAGTATATAATGTTTATTTAAGGCCATGTTATACATTAGTCACGTGACCCAGCCAGTCCTGAGATCGATATTTTTTGTCCCATATTTAAAAATAAAAGTTAAAATAGAGCGGAAAAAAATTGGGAAAATATTAATAAATATAAAAGGACAGTGTGTGGTAAAGCATGGAGTTGGAGAAGAAAAAAAAGTTATTATTGGAATAACAAATATCGGCCGGCAATCAAGCGATCTGCATTATCAACAGTGCTGACACCATGGATATATCAAATATCAATTTGTTTATTTGCACCAAACCAGCAAATATTATCAATTGTAATTATTGCAACCGATGTTTGCATCATTTTCCTCAAGAAATGTGAGCCAGAACCTCAAAAATGTTTCATTGGGAACATTGAAAATTGGTTACAGAGTTCTACAGCACGGTCCGTATTTTTATGAATTTCCTTATTCATTACATTTTTTTCTTCAGCATTTCGTTCCAAATGTATACAAACGTACATTATTGTTTCCTGAGGCTTTCCCCAAAATTTCAACTCGATATCTCATTCGCTGTGGACGTGAGTTGTTGCAAAAAAAATTATCGATAATTTAGGTCACGTGACTCATGTATAACATGGCCTTAAGGCATAAAATAGATAATGGGTTAAATTGATACATTAAAAAAAAGAGATTAATATGTCAATTGGATACCCATTACGTTATAGAACAGCGACGAAATTCTACCGGGTGTTTGTTTTATGAATCTGACTTATACGAGTTAATCGAAATAAAATCCAATGATGAGTTCTTTCACGAACGTTTAACCATCAGACTTTACCCGGAAAGTGACTCGTACGACTTGTCGATTTGATCCCTGATACCTTGTAGAACAGCGACGAAATTCTACCGGGTGTTTCTTTTATGAATTTGAATTATACGAATTAATCAAAATCAAATTCTATTATGAGTTCTTTCACGAACGTTTAAACAGCGGGCTTTATCCGAAAAGTGACTCATACAATGACCGAAAGCTTCAGTCGAAGGCACTTTGTTCAAAACTCAATACTTCGTTAACTATTTCACAATGATGAAAAAATCGCGACTTAGTTAAAGAGTCTCGTACTTCGAAGATCAAGTTAACAGTGTGAATGGTTGGAACGTAAAAACGACTACCAGGGGTAACTTTGGTCTTTATATATGATAGGGATGTGCAAAATCTCACGTCCTTCGCAAATCTGCAGATAGACACGCGCCGCACAAATCTGCAGTTCAGCACGCTTCGCGCGAATCTGCACGTCGACACGTTCGATTCTTCAAGTTTGAACTCTGACTAAGTCATGCGAGTGCTTAATAAGTTCCCTTTATTGAGATTGTCTGTGATCGTCTATCTCCTCTCTTGCTCTTTCAAGAGTATGGATTATATCGATGGGTCCTAAAAGAACCTACGTAACTCGCGGTGGCAGATAGAGAATACGTATCTGGCGCACTCTATACTACGTATATACAAATTTCTATATACTTAGTATAGAGTGCGCTAAATACGTATTTTCTATCTGTCACCGCGAGTTGCGTAGTTCTTTTTAGGACCCATCGATATATACCAACTTAACGATAGTTATGCATCCCAGATAGTAAAATGCGCGTACTGTGCGACGCACCACGTGCGGGTTTTTACGCACGGCGTGCGCGCAGGGGATGACGCAGCTGCGTCTTCATATTCGGCACACATCTATGATGTTTAGAGGGTATGTCAATAATATTTAGATTTGAATTTTTAAATAAAGAGCAAGTAATTTATTATAATAGTATTTTGTATTGTAGGAAAAAGTACGCGAAGAATAATTTTTCACAACTTTACAAACTTAAGAATGTGATTCTTGCGATATTAGCATGTTTGTGTCCATCATAATAAATATTTTTTGTTGAAACTTTGGCCAACGATGATAATTGTGAAAATGGAAATTAATAGCCTATTTCTGATTTAAATAATTTAAAAAATTATGAAGCCGGTAAAACAGAAATTAACTTTTAATTATTTGTACCAGACATAGATTATTTATGTCCGTTTCATGCTTCTAATGGTTTCCCAAAGTTCCAGGGAACAGCATTTAAGATTGTGGACACAAACACGCTAATATCGTAAGAATAACATGCATTTAATGCTAATAAGATCAAAAGGCACGCAGTTAGATAACTATAATATTTAATATCACAAACTTAAGGATGTGTTACTTGCGATATTAGCATGTTTTTCTCCATAATAATAAATATTTTTCGTTCAAACTTTCGGAAACGATAAGATACGTGGAAACGGAAAGTCATAGCCTTTTTCTGGTTTAAATAATTTAAAAAATTATAAAGCCCGTGAAATAAAAAATTAACTTTTAATATTTACAACAGAAATAGTTTATTTGTATCTGCTTTCATGTTTCTTATCGTTGTTCCCCAAAGTTTCAGCGAACAATAATTATTATTGTGGGCACAAACACGTTAATATCGCAAGTACAACATGCATTTAATGCTACTAACATTAAAGCACACGCATTCAGATAACTCTAATATTTAATATGACAAACTTAAGAATGTGATACTTGCTATATTAGCATGTTTGTGTCGACAATAATAAATATTTTTCATTGAAACTTAGAGAAACGATGAGATATGTGGAAACGGTAATTAATAGACTATTTCTGGTTTAAATAATTTAAAAAATTAATGAGTCGGTAAATCAGAAATTACCTTTTAATATTTACAACATAAATAGGTTATTTATATCCGTTTTCATGTTTCTTATCGTTTTCCAACGTTTCAGCGAACAATGATTATTATTGTAGACACAAACATGCTAATATTGTGAGTATAATATGACGCGGAATTAAATATCTTTTTTGAACCTCTTTCATAAATTAGGTCCTCATACTGCTGCATGGTACTTAAAGGATTCGACGTTTTAATATCATCCACGTAGTTGCATTAGGTCATCAGTCATACCATTTTAAAAAATGACTTAAATAATCTTTACTCGTGTTTTTTGCCTCACAATAAGTTATGCAAAATAACTTTTTTACGTACATTTGAGTTTTTTGCCTTTGCAAAGATTCATTTTTATCGCTTAAGACCTAATGCAACTAGATGGACGATAAAATATAATTATATTGCTGCAGTTTTACGAAGCTTCGTCTTCGTCGTCGTCGACCTGGTTGCCTGTTGAACTTGCTGTACCTATGCTTCGTTGCCCGAAGAAAATTTGTATTTTTTGTTAGAAAAATGATCATTCTTGGTTCAAAATTGACCGTTTAGTTGAAAATTCATCATTTTAGTTGAAAATTTAATCTTTTGCTTGGCAGTTTTCAATAATTTGGTTAAAAAATGATCCACGTTATTGAAAATTTTCATAACACTACATTTGAAAATTTAATAAAAATGAAGAAATTCGAATTTTGTACTAAATTTAGCATTTTCCAGCAGGGACAATTAGAAAGTAACAACAACAAAATAAACAGTTGCTATAAAGAATGTAGAAAAAGTACTTTCAATTGATGTGAGGTTATATTTTATAAATATAATAAATATTTTACTTAACGCCAGAGATGAATTGAAGTGTTACCATATACGTACGTACTCCACGATTTTAATTGTCTTGAAGAAGATGAAAATATTCAATCGTGCATATATGCAGACGCCAAAAAACAAAAACAATTGAGCTAACTCGAGAAAACACGCGAAGCGGGACAGGAAGTCGACGACGCAGTCATGGACGATTACCGTTCGACCGACGCGACGGCTGCTGCCCCATACATTATTCAACGACAGCGCGCGGTCCTTAGATACAGCTTTCTTATTTTCACTTGAAAATAGTACAGAATAAATAAAATTCCATTAAAAATTATAGATGCCTTTTTAAAATTTCTCAACCGATTTTCTAAAAATTGATTTTAAATTAGATTTCAAACTTCAATATAATATTAAACATGAAATTCAAAGTAGAAATTTAGTTTATGAAAAAAATCAAGTTGAAAGACCGAATCCATTTCAAATCAGGCAGGGTTATACAATTGAAATCGCAGAATCTCTCGAGGACCAAATATGTTGTTTTCTAGAGGAAATTAGGCGAAACGTCTTTTTCCGATTTTCAAAAAAAATGTCTAAAAAGTTATACGTATTTGAATTTTGTGCTGTGTTTTTCGAATACCCCGTATTTTTTACTTTAAATTTCTATAAATTTTGACCTGATTAAAATTAACAGAATGGTATCGGTTTATCTGAAAAAATTAAAAATCGATTTTCTCAAAAAACCCACCTTTAAATTTTTTGCCAATTTTTTTTAAATTTGTACTTTGATAATGAAGATATCTTGTAAGTTTGATGCTTGCTAAATAACTTTTGTAGCCAGAAGGATTATCTCGTCTTACAATCGAATTTTCTACATTTTCTTGGAAACAATGACAGATACGAAAAAATGTTCTTTTGCGATATCTTTTACAGTTTACGAGAAAAATTCAAAAAATACATTTTCAGGAAAAAAAATCTCCTGGCCCAAAAATGGTTTAGCCCACATTATGCTGATAAGGTGCCTTTCTTCTATTAGTAGAAACTTTTAAAAAATATTCAGAAGAACAAAAAAAGGTGGGGTTTTGAAGAAAACCTTTTTTATTTATTTCATACTTGTGCTATTCTGCTCCCTTCTCCGCTTTTCAGCTACTCTTCAAAAATCTAGGCTCTCTTAATTTGTCTAGTTACCATTTTTTCCCTTCCTAATTCTTCCCTTAACATGTATCCTGGGCAACTCTAACTAACCCCCATTACCCATCATTACCCATTTCATAACACAACACTGTCGAAACGAACGCATTAAACAACCAAACTGTTTGTCCGTTCATCTTCCAAACGTAACCTATTTTGGTCTTTCTACTTCTGAAGCACATCACCTTGGTTTTACCTACGATCACAGTCAATTCTTTTGTTCCCACATACTCTTCGAAAATTCTCATCATTAGGTTCATCCCCGTCTCATCTTCTGCTAACAGAACTACGTCGTCGGCTATGATAGGGAATCTAGTTTGCTATTAGCCAAAATCGTTCCCCCTTTGCCTTTCTCCTTTAGCTTCTCCTCTAAGTCTGTCAGCAGCATATTAAAGAGTAGCGGACTCAACGGGCAGCCTTGCCTTAGGCCTCTTCCTGTCAAGAATACCTCCCATTTTTCCCCCAATCTTCACCCTTATCCTGGTTTCAGTAAAAATTTCCTTTATCCTCTCCACCAACCCTTCCTCTATTCCCCCCTCTTGCATTGCCTGTCATAGTACTTTTCTATTTACTGAGTCAAGAGCTGCTTCAAAATATACGAACAAGGCGACTAATTTCCCTCTCTTTCTCCCTAAATTTCTGTTAACCAAGTAGTTATGTACGTAAATGGTAACTATTGTCCCCATTCCTTTTCTAAATCCCGTCTGATTGTGTGGGATACTTTGTTTCTCTTCTATCTGACTCTCTAAACTTTTTCTTAGAATTTCTGCTTATATTTTATGAGCCACTGGCATGAGAGTGATCCCGCTGTACTCTTCTACCGTCTTGCCCTCCCCTTTCTTGACAAGCGGTACCACCAGCCCAGTCATCCACTCCTCCGGCCACGCTTCTCCTTCCCAGACCTTGTTGCAGATCTTCCACATCCCTTCCCTAACCCCTTCTCCTCCATACTTTATCGCTTCGTTCTCCATACCATCCTCTCCTGTAGCTTTGTTTCTTTCTAGTCTATCTATTGCCTCATCCACTTCTTCTCTTGTTATTTCGCTCCCTTCCTCGATTTATCCCTGGATTATTCCTTCTATTTTCCCCTTTAATCCTATCTTGTGCTCCCCCTAACAGACCCTTGAAATAATCCGTCCACTCGCCCATTTCTATTTTTGAATTCACGCCCTTCCTTCCTCCTCTTTTCCTAATTATCACATCACAGACCCTACCTCCTTTGATCGCTTTTACTACTTCTTCCTTGTATTTATCCTTTCCCCTTTCCTTTTTCCTTTCCAGCATCCTCTCATGTTCTCTTTTTCTCCTGTTGTACTTCGCCTTCTTCATTTCTCCTTTCCTCCATTTTCTTATAAGCTCTTTCATTCTCTCTTTACTTTCCCTTCATCTTTTGTCCAACCAGCCTCTCTTTCCCTCTTCTCTTCCTTCTTTTGCACCTATCTCATCCCTTACCTTCTCAATCGACCCGTTTTGACTACCGCCAAAATCCTTCATTCTTGTTCTTCAAGTAACGGAGACTGACTCTTTCTCCCTTGGAGCGTTCGGCCGCATTCTTCTCTTAGGGCCGCATTATGTTTCTGCGTGGGTGAGACACGCCGATAGTATGTGTTATAGGTACTCAGCGTGTGCATGACTGACTCTGTACCTGAATTAAGCCCTGATTATCTGAGGAAAGCAAAAGTTTGCTCCTTCGACAAGGACTGTTTTTCTACATTTTTGTGAAAGTTTCTGCGCATTCTCTTTTCGAGTAGCTGTTGCTGAAATTTTTCAACCTCTGCTTTCTTCACTTCGGCTTTTAGAAGTGAAGCATCTAGATAGAGTAATGCACTTTCCTCACTTCTGATATTAAAATTCAGACCAAGGGTCTCGGCCGCTTGCTTGGTGGTGATATCAAGGGCCGTAAGCTCGTTCTTTGCCCATTGAACCACCCCAAACGAGTAGAGTAGAACCGGGACGGCCAGCATGTTGGTCGCAGATACCTTGTTCAACGCCGATTGATTGGAAGACCAAATCTGTCGAAGAAGATACTTGTATCAGCTTCGGAGGGACTCCTTCACTGATGTTACGTCCTGAATGCGGCTTTGAGACACGCCCAGATATGTATAGGTCTCTCCAGTATTAAGATGTCTAATAACACTTATATCCATAAGCTCAGGGTCTTTGGGAACACCAGTAATCAGTAATCCATATAAAATACATGAGTGACTTTATGCTCGCGCTGATTAGTGTCTCCACAGAGGTATCCAGAAGAATTTCGTAGTGCGAGAGATAGAAGCAGAAGTATGATGCAAAAAAGCAAAGGGTTCATGGTATCACCTTGAAAGACACGCATCTGGAAGGTGACGTTATTCGTTGTCACGCGATAATTTCTAGATGAGATAGTAAATCTAGTTTTACAAAGAGGCATCAATCTCTCTATGCATCTCACTATGTGTGGATGCACCTTCAAGCTTTCCAACAGACAGATGATAAGTCTATGAGAGGTTGAATCGAAAGCTTTCCGGTAGTCAATCCAGGCCATTGACAGGACGTGCTGATGGGCTGCAGCATCTTTACTGACACACCTGTCAATTAGCAGGTTCTCTCGACCGCCTGCTACACCTTTTTTCGAGTCACGTTGTTCGTACATCTCTCGCCACACAGGCTCAATTCGTCGAACATGCCTGTTGGTTAGGACAACTGTAAAGATCTTATACAGTGTGTTGAAACAAGTTATTGGCCTGTAATTCTGTGGGTTGGACAAGTTGCCTTTTTTCGGTAGGAGTATAGTGCGTCCTAAAACCAGCCACTGCGGAATGGGCGTCTCCGACTTTAAATATGAGGTAAATATGCGGGCCAAATGTGGGTGTGTCGAAGTAAACTTCTTCCACCAGAAGTTCTTGATATAATCTGGTCCAGCAGCGGAAAAGTTCTTCGTGCCTCTAAGTGCTTTTTTCACCTCTTCGTCAGTGATTGATGGACATTCCTTCTCAGATTTTATGAGGATGTCGCAAAACTCCTTGAAGTGGATAATATTATCAGTATCTTCTTTCAACTTTAATGTTTTCGGGATCTTGTATAATACTCTCCAAAAAGTCTCTACCTCCTTGGGCTTGGCTGGATTTTTGACGGAAACAGGGAGATATCTGAAGAGGCGCGATGGGTTAGCGAGAAACTGTTGATTCTCCCTGATCCATCCCTCCCTCTTCTGTATTCTCCTCCTTGCGTCATATAACAGCCGTATTTTGTCAACTATATGCTGCTTGATTGTCAGCAGCTTTGACTTGTTCAGTGTGTGATTATAGATCCTCAGTTCTTGGGCGAACTTTCAAACCCTTTCCGTGAACGGTCTACCAGATGTTATGTAGTCAATCACACACTGAAAACGGGACGCATTCTGTCTTGCCCATCCAATCTTCTTGTGCAGTTGATGCAAGCGTCTTTTGGTCTTTTGATCCATCGTCGGTTTTAGCCTTTCATTTGAATCAGCCAAAGCTCTCGCAGCACCATAAACTGAGCAATTGATGGTCCAGAGGTCGGACTCTTGCGAGATAACTCCACCAAGGGAGGTATCCATTTCAGCCAGATCTTGGGACTGAGGAGGAACTTGCATTTTTCCGGAGCAGGATGTCGGGAGAGTCTGCTCATTGATAGATGTGTCTGTAAAGACACAGCATCCTATGAGCGTTACCTATCGATGGCCTGGATTGATTACCGGAAAGCTTTCGATTCAACCTCCCATGGACTTACCATCTGTCTGTTGGAAAGCTTAAAGGTTCATCCACACATCGTGAGGTGCATAGAGAGATTAATGCCGCTTTGGAATACCAGATTTACCATCTCATCTGGAAAACATCGTATGGTCACTGAAAGTGTCACCTTTTAGAGAGGTGTGTTTCAGGGCGACACTATTCTGAAGGGTACCTCTGCGGCAAACCTGGAACTCGAAAGAATAAGCTCACTCATGTATTTTACATGGATGATATTAAGATCTATGCTAAAAATTAAGAGAAACTACATCTAGCTCTAGACATTATCAAAGAGTGAACTCAAGAGATTGGAATGGAATTCGGGTTAGAAAAATGCGCCAAGGTTTATTTGAAGACGGGAAAACTTAATGGCATCCCCGACGACCCTGAGCTCGTTGACAAAAGCGCAATACAATACCTTAGCGCTGGAGAGACCTATACATACCTGGGCGTGCCACAGAGCCGCATCACGACGTGACATCTATAAAGGATACTCTCCGATACAGATACAAACGTCTCATCCGACGGATTTGGTCTTCCAAAATGTCGGCGAGGAACAAAGTATCTGCGACGAACATGCTTGCCGTCCCCGTAGTACTCTATTCATTTCGAGTAGTTCCATGGACGAAGGACGAGCTCAGATCTCTCGATATCGGGTCCCGAAAGGTTATGCACATGAACAAAAGCATGCACCTTAAGTCTTCTGTTCCACGACTTTACATCTCACGCCGTCCAGGTGGTCGCGGAATACTGAATATTGAATGTCTTTACAACAGGATTATTCTGGGTACAGCAGATATAGTCGCAAATGGACAAGACCCTCTTCTTAAAATGGTCAGGAAACACGAAGAACTGAGCGGGGAAAATGCAGAAGGCGGTCGTCCTTGGGTCGCTCCGTGTCTTTAGGGTGCACGAGACTTTTGCCGGATCATCGTATTGAATTCTTCGCAGACTGTAACCACCTATCTCACGGTCGTGAGACGTGGTTACGGCTGAAATTTTACCGCAATTTCGCTGGGAGCGGGTGCAATTTTTCAGATTAGCACCCGCTCCCGGTGAAATTCTGCGGTTATCCTTATGAAAAACTTTTAAAAATATATAGTTATAACTATATATATATATATATATATACATATAATATAACTATATATAATGTCTCTCACAAAGTGGGACGCATGTGCGCCGCACATCATGCCCATCATGAAGCTTGGCTCTTGGTGGCGGGCGGCCAAACTGCACTAATCTTTTTAGTTTTAACGCAATAAAGTTTCTAAGTGCGCCTTTGCTCGTGCCTTTGTCTTCTGGGATTTTTCCCTCGATTGTCCTTGAATTTTCGTCTGGAGCCCATTTCATTCCAGTAATAAATTATTTCTAGGTTCAAAAACCTGATGGGTACGCGACAAAGAGTAGATGATCCCAAGAAAAGTTTTAAAGTTGATTTTTACTTCATAATATCGCTCGGATATAGTAGGCGTGGATTTGTATGCTGAACTTATTGCGTTAAGAACTTACCTCAAGCCAAACATGAGTGCAAATGAAATTTTGACGTTCATACTAAAAGAAGACTTGCATCTCGTGTTTCCAAACACGTTCATAACATACCGAATTTTAAACACTTTGTCTGTATCTGTCGCAAGCGCTGAGTGATCCTTTTCAAAACTGAAAATAATAAAAAACTACTTGCGAACAGCAATGGCGGAAAAGGGACTGTCAAACTTGACTATGATATCAATTGAGCGAGTGATTCCGAATTTATTGGGTGTGTCTGAACTGGTTGAAGAATGTGCCCAGATTAAAGCCAGGCGAGCAAATTTCTTTGGAATCCTTATTATATGTAGATAATGTGTATGATAATAATATTGCTTCCTCGAAAGAGGACCTTAACATCCTTGTGGAGGCGGTAAATAGGTACTCTAAAGCAATTGGCATGAGCCTCGGACTTAACAAGTGTGCCTGCGTCCACCTACACTAAGGAAGACTAGAAACTACATCATCGCGTCACGATCAGGATGTTCAACTCATAGGCGGAAATACCATTCAACATCTTGGTATTGGAGAAACATATACATATCTTGGAATACCACAATCGAAAACCCAAGATGTGCGTGTGTTAAAAACGGCCCTTGGAAAAAGATATCGCCAAATTCTCAGAAAAATTTGGGCTTCCGAATTATCTGGAAAGAATAAGATCCAGGCGACCAATATGCTGGCCGTTCCTATACTGCTCTACACGTTTGGTGCACTAAAATGGAACGTCGATGAGTTGAAGCAACTTGACCGAAGCACACGCAAGATGGTGACAATCCATCGAAGTCATCATCCTAGATCTTCCGCACCTCGAATATACCTCCCTCGAGATAAAGGGGGTAGAGGCTTGCTGAGCTTAGAGTGTCTTCATAGCAGAACGGTTCTGGCTACAGCCTGCTCAGTTCTAAATAGCACAGATTCTCTTATGCGACTCGTACATCAACAATGAAGTCCTCAATGCTGCGGCGTTTCTATACCGTGCCGCAGATAGCGCCGCAGAGGAGCTTGGCCTCCTATTTGATTCCAGCGACACTACACATGGCCTAGCATCACTAACACCTTTGGTGCTCAAAACTCGTGTACAGGCAGCAGAAAATACGCTTAGTTTACCGCGAGCGCATAATGAATGTACCTGTCGGCGATACCAACTGCCGAGCGTGCAAGCAAGAGCCAGAAACACATGGATATGTTCGCAGTGGATGCTCAAAATATGCACGCTACGGGTACATAGAAAGACACAATGCGGCTCTAAAAGTGTTATATCACCATCTTAGGCACTTATATTGTGTTGATCTATTGCCTGTCTTGCCATACGCCCAGGGGGAACTCGAGTCCGTTGTGGAGAATGATCAGTGTAAGATCTACTGGAAATTCTCATTCTCCACCACTCAACGTATCAGTGCTACGAAGCTTGATATTGTCATCTAAGATCTGAAGAACAAGATCATTTACGTGATTGAATTGTCGGCACCAGCCGATGGTAATATCACAGCAAAGGAGGAATAAAAACGGACGAAATATCAAGCACTTTTTTTCCAGCTGAGCAGGCTGTACCAAGGCTACAAAGTCCATCTTGTAGTTCTCATAATCGGCTGTCTTGGAGGTATGAAAGCTTCATTTATTAGCCAACTCAACAAGATTGCGGCTTGCCAGCGTCAGGCTCATTCCATCGCGAACCGGATGCAAAAGGCTGTTCTTCTGGGATCACTTCATCTGGTCCGTCAACACTGTTCCTCATAACATTCTACAAAGATTGGTGGGTCTAAAAAAGTATCCAGAGGTGAAACCTTCATCTCCAACTGTCCCGTCTGCCGCGTAAGGTCACCCGGGGCTAGAGACCTGACTCCAAGGAACAGTGTTGCCGAATGTTATCTCGCGTAAATTTCCCGTCCTTGCTTACCTTCTAGGACAGAAGGAGCAGAAGCGGATGACGTAAACGTTCCAGTTGCGTCGGGATTGGTTGCTTTAAGGAACCATGATCGTAGCTTCCGGAGCCTACAACTTCTCACAAATGCAAATAATATTAATAATGTAAATAATATTTAAAAAAATAGGAATAAAAATATTAAAAATAAAAAATAAGATCTCTTTCAACAGCAAAAGAGCGCCTTGAACGGCGAGTAACGTGGGTTCAGGAAAATTCCGACTTTTCTACTCATCCTTCCCGTCTGTTCAGTAAAACGTCATTTGCCGTTAAAAATCCGCCTAATCGAGAAGAGGTTCAAATCTTCTGGGAGCAAGTATATGGAGATACCTATCAGCTAGATGAAGACGGTTTAGATATATCACCCTTTCGTAACTTTTACAAAAGGCAAAGGTTGCAAGGTCCAGAGGAAGAGTGTCCACTAATTAATGCTGAAGAACTGAAGAAAGTTTTCGCTAGAACTAAGAACTTTTCAGAGCCAGGGCCAGATAAAATCAACAAAATTTTTTTCGAAGAAGTTCACTTCTACGCACGAACAACTAGCTCGTATATTTACTACTTTCTTAAATGGAGAACAACCCATCCCACAATGGTTAGTGGAAGGACGCACGGTACTGATCCCTAAGACCGGAGAGTTGTCAGGTCCAAAGAACTACAAGCCCATAGCTTGTTTAAACAACAGCTACAAGATATTCACTGGCATCCTCAAAGAGAGGATATTAACATCTATCGAGTCGGTATGGAGTGCAATAGTTGAACAACGTGGATGCAAGAGAGGGCTGGCAGGTTGTAGAGAGAACCTGTTAATAGACAGGTGTATTACCCAGGACTCGATGAGGTATCGACGCAATCTATCCATAGCTTGGATTGACTACCGTAAGGTATTTGATAACACGAACCATGAGCTACTTATCAATCTCCTTGAGTGCCTGGAGGTGCATCCAAAAATAGTGAGATGCATAAAAGAGCTGATGCTCTTGTGGCGGACAAGATTTGTCATAAAATCTGACAAAAGACAAGTGACTACCAGCTGTATATCACATATAAGAGGGGTGTCTTCCAAGGAGACTCTCTAAGTCCGATACTTTTCCGCATCTCTCTCTTGCCTCTATCTAATGTGCTCCGAGGCAAAAGCTCTGGATACCTATGTGGCCCGCCGAACAGAAGAGAATATGAGGTGAACCACCTTTTATAAATGGTCGAACTTAAACCCTTTGCTTATTCAGAAGAGGACCTTAACATGTTTGTGGTGGCGGTAAATAGGTACTCTAAAGCGATTGGCATGAGCTTTGGACTGGACAAGTGTGCCTGCGTCCACCTACACCAAGGAAGACTAGAAACTACATCATCGCGTGACGAAACGGATGTTTAACTCATAGGCGGAAATACCATTTAACATATATATATATATATGTGTGTGTGTGACACGATCTGAAGAAAGACCCCTAAGCGGCCCAACGTAAATTTTAGAGAAGAAGCAAGAGAAGTGGCGACGGGCTCAGAATGTGCGTGTGTTAAAAATGGCCCTTGAGAAAAGGTATCGCCAAATTCTCAGAAAAATTTGAACTTCCAAATTATCTGGGAAGATAATGATCCAGGCGACTAAAATGCTGGCCGTTCATATACTGCTCTACAGGTTTGTGCAGTAAAATGGAACGTAGATGAGTTACAGCAACTTGACCGAAGTACACGCAGGATGATGACAGTCCATCGAAGTCATCATCCTAGATTTTCCGTACCTCGAATATACCTTCCTCGTAGTGATGCATGTCGATCATTTTTGGAAAAAATCGAGATTTGCTTAAAACATAGTGAGATGAAACTGAAATGTAAAGGAGATCAAGAATTTGCAATGAAAAATTTCGATCGAGACGAGACGATCATCTCGACTGAGTGATCGTTTGTCTCGATGTGATGAGTATGGTGTTCAAGGTTTTAATTTAATCTGACGAGATTTTGGAAAAAAATTTAAATGATCGACATGCATCACTACTTCCTCGAGTAAAAGGAGGTAAAGGCTTGCTAAGCTTGAAGTGTCTTTATCGAAGAACGGATCTGGCTACAGCCTGCTCAGTTCTAAACAGCACAGATTCTCTTGCGAGACTAGTGCATCAACATGAAGTCGTCAATGCTGCGGCGTTTCTATACCGTGCCGCAGATAGGGCCGCAGAGGAGCTTGGTCTCCCATTTGATTCCAGCGACACTACACATTACCTACCATCACTAACACCTCTGGTGCTCAAAAGTCGTGTACAGGAAGCAGAACATTCGCTTCTACTAAGAGAATATGCTGACAAACCCCTTCATGGTAAATTATACGGCATCATACGTAGAGAAGATCTATCGATGGTTCTGTCCAACATGTTTCTGAAGTCTGCTGGATTGAGATCGGAGACTGAGGGATTTCTTTTTGCCTGTCAAGACGGCCAGGGGGAACTCGAGTTTTTTGTGGAGAATGATCAGTGTAAAATCTACTTGAATTTCTCATTCTCCGCCACTCAACGTATCAGTGCTACAAAGCCTGATATTATCCTCCAAGATCTGAAGACGAAAATCACTTACGTGATTGAATTCTCGGCACCAGCCGATGGTAATATCGCAGCAAAGGAGGAAGAAAAACGGGTGAAATATCAAACACTTCTGTTCGAGCTGAGCAGGCTGTACCAATGCTACAAAGTCCATCTTGTAATCCTCATAATCGCCTGTCTTGGAGGTCTGAAAGCTT
This sequence comes from Andricus curvator, assembly GCA_932195095.1. Lineage (NCBI taxonomy): Eukaryota > Metazoa > Arthropoda > Insecta > Hymenoptera > Cynipidae > Andricus > Andricus curvator. The sequence continues at coordinate 47,511 of CAKNYM010051405.1, read as the reverse complement.
CGTTGCTTGGCCAAAACAAAAATATCCCGGCTTGCCAGCGTCAGGCTCAGTCCATCGAAGCCGGATGCAAAAGGCTGTTCTTCCGGGATCACTTCGTCTGGTCCGTCAACACTGTTCCTCATAACATTCTACAAAGATTGGTAGCTCTAAAAAAGTATCCAGACGTGAAACTTTTATCTCCAACTGTGCCGTCTGCCGCGTAAGGTCATCCACGGCTAGAGACCGGACTCCAAGGAACAGTGTTGTACGAAGTCTCTTGCGTAAATTTCCCGCTCTTGTTTACCTTCTGGGATAAAAGGCGCAGGAGTGGATGACGTACGCGTTCCAGTTGCGTCGGGATTGGTTGCTTTAAGGAACCATGGTCGTAGCTTTCGGAACCTACAACTTCTCACATCATGTTTAAATAAAAATAGAACATACATATGTAGAAAATTTCTTTTTTCTCTTTTTTTATAGAAAAGGGGAAGGGGGGCGGATTTTTTTTCCACACGGGCAGCTAAATGTATAGCGCCGGCCCTGGGCACATGGATGGGAGCCTCAGCGTTCGCGATCGAGCGTGTACAGGCCTTAAGCCTCGCACCATGCAGGCACGTTTGTTATCTGGGATCTAGTGAGACGCTTTGTAACGGTGTGCACCCTTTTTAGAACTAGAGTGTCAGGGCGCTAGGACCCTTTTACTAAATACTCTCTAGACTATTAATTTCTCGAGTGGAAAAGTTCAAATAGCTTTAAGTAAAATCGGAATACGCAAGAAATGAGCAATTATTAAGATGATTAATAATGATATACGAATATTGACGAAAATAATAGATTTACTTTAAGTTAGAGAACTAAGATATAATTATTGTATCGAGTTTCGATTTAGTTACGTACTCGTTGTAGTACTTCGCAGTTTCACTGTCTAAAGTGAATTTACGGTTAGAAACTTAAGACCTTCAGCTATTTTTAGTATTGTTAATGGGTAATGGCGCCAGCCAGACACCATAAAAAAGCAACCGTTGGACTTAAAAACAGGAAACTGTCATTCAAGGTGATTGACGTGAATCCTGTCGAAAAGTGAATTTTGGACCCATATCCTTGAACTGTCACTTACTTTAATTGCTTAATACCAGTAGGAGGAGTAAAGTGACCTCATTTATGATTGTTTATTCGGCACTAAAACTGAGTGACGCCAGCATTCCGATTAAGTAAACGCTAAAAGTGGGAATAAATCCCGCCTTAAACGAGCTTTTAAATATAGATGCAGAGCACGAAAACGTCAGAATATTGTATCTCGGGGCGCTCCTCTCAAGTTTAAAACTGCGACTCTTGTATCTTCGTAGATTGTGCAGTTTTGGACTTAGAAAACTTTGAAGAATCTCGGAGGTAACGTAACATCACTTTCTAAGCTAAGCTCACTTGTGTGTGTGCTTTCCGATACTAAATACGAGCCTTTTCAACTCTGCCGCATCTATCACGAACTCCATTACGTGATGTTGTTTATTCACGAAGTGGCATTGTAGAATATGTCATTCAGGAACAATTAGACATCGAAGATTTATAATAAAACAACGATCTTATTACCAAGTGAAAATCAGTGTTTAGTGTCTCATTTTATTCAAACCTGACCTATTTTCGCGGTTAATGGCTTCAACCGTTCAACGACGGTTAACGAATCCTCACCTCGACGTATCAGCGTATTGTTCCAATAGAGTGAAATAAATTGCAGCGCTTGGGACGTAACAACTTTCGGCTACATCACATCTGACTATGTGCATATTCTTTCACTTATTTACTGTATGTTGTACATTATCGTTAGATGGTATTTTGATTATGAATCTTCATAATCATTCAATTATATTTTTTTACGATTATATATATATATATATATATATATATATATATATATATATTGCAACCAGCGGCTTTTGGCCGGGTCAATTATTATTGTTAATTCAATCACACAACAATAATTACGACCCCTGGCTTAAGGCCGGGTTAACTTTTATAGTTAATCTAATTAATTATTCATAATTCTAAGTCTTAAAGATGTAAAGAAAAGGGGCTTCTTTTGGAGAAAAGACAAAATTCTATTTCCTTTCACATTGATTGTTTTTATTCATTAATCCCTGACGAAACTATTTATACAGCAGGTTTCTAGTCCCTAGTCTATGTTATGAGAAACTAGGAACCCTAACAATTCAAATGTGAATGCAAGGATTTCTCGCTAGAAATGGTGCTTTGGAAAATTACATCTATAAAAAGAAACTCTATGCAAGCTGCACTTCGGGCAGTTGCTAGTGGAGGCAATTATAAGCTAATAGATCGCTAGACTAGAGAGCACAACGGGCTCTTTAAAAATACGTAGTAAATTTAATAAAATGCTCCGTGGCAATATTTAAGAAATTACATATAAGGTTATGTCACAGCTTAATTCTAATTAGATTTTATACACAATAATCCTTAAATCACGTTATCGTGACGTTGAAAAGAAGAGAGTAAAAATGGATATAAAATAATCAGACGCAATTAGAAAACTAATGGGAGTAATTATATCGAGACTAATTACTACCAATGTGGGCCCAGCACACCCACGACGGGCCAACAGCACGCAGTATTCCCGAACAGTCACCCATCCAAGTACTAACAGCGTCCAACAATGCTTAACTTCAGTGATCTTACGAGACCTGGTGTTTTTTTTTTTTAAGTCGACTTTCTATAACAGATAAAAATTCTGCCGCTCGAACAAGAAAAATTGAAATTGCAATATTATTGGTATCCAGACTCTTAAATCAGACTCTTAAATACCCTCTTTTCTTATGTATTATTTATATTTTTAAATTTTTACTTTAATATGAAACCTCTTAACTTTTTATTTTCGACTCTGATTTTGTAGAAAAATTCTTTATCTTATCTTCAAGCTCTAAAAACTGTAGTTAATTTGATATTTCAATTTCTTGATTCTAACTCGTTCTCTCCTCTTCCTGCTGTGGCTTTGTTTTTACTTTATTTAAACTCATGAAATTTTTATTATATTATGTAAAATTTTGTATGATTTAAAAATAAGTTTAATTTTGTAATAATTCATAACTGTGGTGTCTGTAATGAGTTTAAAGTTTTTTTCTGTTTTGTTCTGTCTTACGTAATTATTCTTATTTGTTTATTTGTGAAGAAAAATTTCATTCTTGCATTTCTAGATAAATTCTGAAACGTCCCTCCTCAAACCTTCCCTTTTGCACTTCTCGTATTATTCTTCTTCCGTCTGTTCTGCTGTATACTCTTTCTCCGATCTTAACTCTTAAACTTCGTCCCCCTCCGTTAATACTTTCAATGTTTTGCGATCTTATCTTTTTCTTAGTTGCTTTTACCATTTTTTTTGTAATCTTTTAGTTCTTTTTCTTCCCTCTTAATGCCTTCTTGTATCTTGAAGCCCAATATTTCTCTGGTCTTGTAAACAATATATTCAACGTTCTGAGTATGTTTTTTTCGAATGCTCGGGCAGTGGCATAACCCGTGCTGTTTTCTTCATCCCATTTCAATTCTGCTGGTTTAACTATCTCATTCTCTCTTACAATTCTGAATGCTTTTTTGACGTAGACATCAAACTCCGCTTTCCATCCTCTGTCTATCTTCTTTCCTCTTTTTTCTTTCTCCTCCAAACTTTCACTATGTGGAGGTTGGAGAAGATCCACCCACTTCGAACAGGTGTGGTTTAGTAACTCCTCTCCGACTAAATCCAAGAGGCAGTCCTTGCATTTCACGATCAATCTAGTGTCCATGTTCTGAAATAAAAATTATTTCTCGTGTTCCTTCGCGTCTTTCGTAAATGTTTGTGTTTAGTCTTTTTTGTTTATCGGTTACAGTAGTGTTATCTCTTAAATATCCATTCATTCATACGCATGTCATATACATATAAAAAATTGTTGAATTCATTTTTTAACGGTATATTTCTTAATATCTTGAACATTCCATTTACCCAATGACTTACTATTGTTATTTTTTAACTCGAAAATTGTTGGTGTTTTGAATTTAATAACGAATGATCCTTTAAAACTTTTGTTAAACTTTTTAGCTATTCCTTCCCCTTTATTTTATAATGTCTAATCACTTTTTAAAACTTTTTCGCCAATTTCAAATCTTATCCGTCTGCGTCTTAAATTATAATATTTTGACTGTATTTCGTTCGCTGTGTCTTAATTTTGAACTACTTCTTCTCTAATTATTGTTAATTTTTGCATTCTATTTGCCCACTTTTCTGACTCTTGAAATTCGATTTGGTTTTTCTTCTCTAAATCTTTATCTAATACCTGAATCGGTTGGAGTTCTATCCCTAAGTTTAAAAAAGCTGGTGTAAATCCTGTCGCAGAATGTCTACTTGTATTTAGTGCAAATTGTAAATCATCTATGTTTTTATCCCATAATTTCAAATTAAATATATCTGAATATTTACTTTCGGTTTTATCCTTAGACAGATTTTACGTTACTTTACATATTTTAATGTCTCAGAGTACATTTTCAATTAAAACTGGTTCTCTTAGTTCTTTTGAATTCGTGTGGAGATTTCCAAGATTTCGTTGAGATTACCGGGAGTTCCCAGGTTTCCAACGCTGCTCGCGATCAGAACGCACTTGTGGGATTCTATAGACTCGGCTAAACTCGGCGGCTTTCGGATTCAGTCAGCTGTTCGTTCCACGCATAGGAGCGTATGTCGGATTGCTCCACACCACCTCATTGAAAACTTTATGCAATCTTTAAAACCTATCTGAAATCTTTGCGAAATATTTGAAAACTTTGGAAATCTTTGGGAAATCATTTAAAACTTTGTGCACCCTTTAAAATCTATCTAAAATCTTTGCGAAATATTTGAAAACTTTGTGAAATCTCTGAAATCTTTGGTAAATAATTAAAATCTTTGTAAAATCCTTGGAAATCTTTGTTAAATCTTTGGAAAGTCATTAAAATCGTTGTGCTCTCTTTGAAATCTATCTGCAATTTGTATGAAATATTTTAAATCTATATGAAACCTTTGCGAAATATTTGAAATCTTTGTGAAATCTTTGGGAAATCATTTAAAACTTTGTGCACGCTTTAAAATCTATCTAAAATCTTTGCGAAATATATGAAAACTTTGTAAAATCTCTGAAATCTTTGGTAAATAATTAAAATCTTTGTAAAATCCTTGGAAATCTTTGTGAAATCTTTGGAAAGTCATTGAAATCTTTGTGCACTCTTTGGTATACATCTGAAATTTTAATGAAATATTTTAAATCTATATGAAATCTTTGCGAAATATTTTAAATCATTGGGAAATCATTAAATAACTTTGTGCAATCTTTGAAATCTATCTGAATTCTTTGCGAAATATTTGAAATATTTGTGAAATCTCTGAAATCTTTGGCAAATAATTAAAATCTTTGTGAAATCTTTGAAATCTTTATGCAGTCTTTGAAATCTATTAAAAAATTTTGTGCAATAATTGAAATCTTTGGAAATCATTAAAATCTTTGTGAAATATTTCCGAAACCTTTGAAAAACTTTTGCAAAATATTTTTGAAATATTCAGTAATATTTGAGAAATTTGTGAAATCTTTGAAAAATGATTTTAGTCTTTGTGAAATCTTAGAAAATTATCCGAAATCTGTGCTAAATATTTGAAATCTTTGCGAAATATTTGAAATCTTCGTGAAATCTTTGGAAAATTATTGAAATCTTTGAAATCTATCGGTCATCTTTGTAAAATAATTAAGGTCTTTATGAAATCTTTAAAATCTATCTGAATTCTTTGTGAAATCTTTGGAAAATCATTGAAATCTTATAAATCTATCGGAAATCTTTGCAAAACCTTCAACATATTTGCAAAATCTTTAGGAAATTATTTAAATCTTTGTGCAATCTTTAAAATCTACCTGAAAAATTCACGAAAATTTTGTTAATCTTTGTGAAAGCTGTTATCGATCGCTCTTATCTACCGCTGTCTAAGTAGCTACTATTTACAAAAATGAGTGGCGATGCAAATGTACTAAAGTTATTAAACTCCATCAAAGCCGACACAGAGGAAACCAAAAAGGACGTCAAACTGCTTAAAACAGACACTGCTCAATTGAAATCCGATTTTGATGCTCTCAAAATTGAATTCAGCACAACTAAAGCACAATATAAAAAGCTGAAAGAGAGTCATCGGGCATTAGAAGAAAAATGTAGTTCACTCAAGAGAGAGGTTGGCTTTCTTCAGCGACAAGCCCGCTCCTGCAATGTCCTTATTCACAACCTATCGGACGACGAAGAGTCTAACCGGGACCTCTTCTCATTTGTACTCAATAATCTCACTAGCGCAGGTCTCTCACTTAATGACACGAATATTGATACCATTTATCGACTGGGGAGGACACAAGGCAATAGGCCCGTTCTTGTGCGTTTCAATTCTGGCAGATGGAAGCAGGCAGGAGGTTCTCAAAAAACGCGCAGCTTTCAAAGAGTTGAACCTTTCTGTCACACTTGACAGATCACCAGAGGAAAGACAAGAAAGGAAAGCCCTATATCACACTGCCACCAAGCTAAAAAATGCGGGTTTTAACGTGTTCGTTAAGGGTAGCGGTATTACGCTGGAGGACCGTCAGCTCTCTCCCCTGGAGGTCGAATCCCTTCTAAAAGAAAAGGGAAATGAACAACTTTCGATTGAAACTCAATCCTCGTCAAGAAGCAAATCCAAAACACGACAAAAACGCCCAACGGATGGATCGAATAGCTCTCTGGACTCCTTTATATGAAAAATTGCCTCAAAGCCGGAGAAGCCTCAATCTAAGAGTCACAAACCTACTAAGCCTGGTAAGGCTTAGAAACTTGCAGCAGAGAATGAAGTCGTTAACCAGGATGTGTTATGTCAATCCTATAAGGGCATCAATCTTCGTATCTTATTCTGGAATGCTCACGGCCTTTCAAACTTTTCTGACATTGCAAACTACGTACACAGCTCGGACATCATTTTCCTGTGCGAGACATGGGTAACTTCACCGAATTTAAAATCTCCTGATTGGATCCCTGACCACATCGCTATTGTAAGTAATGCACAGCGTTCTGCTAGAGTTGGTCGCCCTAGTGGGGGTTTAGCAATTTTTATAAACAAATCTGTATTCAACTTTGAAATTTTATTAATTTCCTCTACATGTATTTTCGTTAAATGTTGGCGGAGGGCATTTAAATTTATTGTGGGTAATGTGTACTTTAAACCATCTTTGGATGTTAGGGTGTTCGAGCAGACTTTTGAGGAGGCCCTTTCCGAGGTTATATCGGGATGTCCAGATTTACCAATGTTTTTAGGATGCGATTTTAATGCACGTGTCGGCAACCTGAATGACCTGGAAGGGTTACTCCCCGAAAATTCTGCAGAATTGTGTGAGCGACGATCATTGGACTCTGAGGTCAAGGCAAGGGGGGAGGTTCTTGTTAAAATACTTGAGAGCGGTGAATTGATGATCTTAAATGGGAGATTTCCTAAAGATTTTCCAGGGCAGTATACTTTTCTTGGATTTCCGGGTATAAGTGTTAACGATCTTGTTGCGTGTAACATTGGCTCTATAGACTTGATTTCTAATTTTGAAGTACTTCAATTACCTACGGCATCCGACCATTTCCCGGTTCGCGTTGATATTTCGTATTTCATACAGATGGACACAAGTGTAAATAGAGACTCATTTTTATATAATAAAATAGTTTGGAATGCAAACCGTAAATTTGACTATATGCACGAAATGTCGATTTCTAAGAACTCTGTGTACTCCAATGGCGAAATAAATGCCCTAAATAATAATTTAATTGCCACAATCTCAACTGTCGCCTATAAGTTAGATTTACGTGCAAAGCCTAAATGGCGTACTCCAGTGAAAAAACCTTGGGATGATAAGAAATGTAGAGTCATGCGCCGTAAGCTCAGACAATCTTTAAATGTCTTTAAAAGGTCGGGTTTTGCCGATTCGGAGGGGGTAAAATACCTGGAAATCAAAAGATCTTTTCTGGAGTTACGTAGGTCCAAGAAGGGGCAATACGAATCCTCACTGCTGAATTCACTGGCGGCTTGTAATAATCCTAAGGATTTTTGGACAGCGGTCAATAGATTTAGACTGCGGTCTCCTTCGACTAACAATGTAAGCATGCATGTATGGCAAGACTTTCTTTTTTCTCTCTATCCGATTGAAGCTCCCCTTTGCATACAGTGGATTGTAAACGAATACCCTTTATTGGACTGTAATATCTCGATTGATGAAATTAAAGCCTCTTTATTGAAATGCAAATGTAATAAAGCGCCAGGTGAGGATGGGATTCCCAATGAATTTTTTAAAAACCTTCCGGAAAATTGGGTACAGTACTTAGGGCGCCTCTTCGACGAGATCTGGGCTGAGGAAAGAGTCCCATCTATCTGGGCTAAAATGCATGCATTTATGTTGCATAAAAAGGGCGATAAATCTGATCTTTATAATTACAGGGGGAATTGCCCTTGTAAATAGAAGATTCTGTTGACAAGGTTGACTGTGTAGGTTAACGAGGTGAACATTCTGCCAGAAAATCAGACCGGTTTCAGGCCTGAAAGAAGTTGTATAGACCACATTTTCACCCTAAATTCTTTAATTCAGATTCATTTCCTACCCCAAAGCGACGAATCTTTGCTTTTTATATAGATTTCAAAAAGGCTTTTGATTCAGTCAACCACTGTCATCTATGGCGTAAACTTCTAAGGATAGGCATCTCCACTAAACTTATACGAATTGTAAAAAATCTTTATGATAACGCTAACATGTCCACTCGTACTTGCGAGGGTTTGACTTTGTTCGTTAAGGTAACTTGTGGGGTGCTTCAAGGAGAGATCCTTAGTCCTCTCCTTTTTGCGCTTTTCATATATGATCTAGAAGAGTACTTAAGAAATCACGGTATGCATGGAATTTCAATAGATCACTTATGTGACGTTATCCTGCTTGCTTATGCTGATGATATAGTCGTATTCGCTTACTCTCAGACTGACTTACAAGCAAAAGTTAACCTTATCGCGCAATACTGTATGGGCAATTTTTTAACGGTCAATGAAGCAAAATCAAAAGTTATGGTATACCACAAAGGTGGGCCATGTGAATACAAATTCTTCTACGCACAGACTCAGCTGGAAGTAGTGAGCGAATTCGTCTATCTCGGTGTGAACACATCAGATTCGGGTCTTTTTTATAAAGAGTTCATAAAAAGAATGTCTGCTGTGAATATTGCTATGGGTGCTGTTTCAAAAATTTTATTTGCATCTAAATCTAATGCCTGGCAAAATAAGACTACCCTTTTTCGTAGCCTCACGCTTAGTGTTCTTTTTTACGCAATAGAAGTCTGGGGATTAAGGTACTTTGATTCAGTCGAGAAATTACAGTCCTCTTTCTTTAAGAAAATACTAGGCTTGCCATCATACACGCCGAATTTTTCCCTCCGCTTGGAGAAAGATAGATTACAGTTAGCTTTCGATATCTTTAAGTCAGCGTTAAGATGGTTCTCGAGGTTGCTGGGTATGCCTGATGATAGGTATCCCAAAAGATGTTTTCTAAAATTGAAGGCAATGTCCTTAAAACCTGATGGTAATCCGAAGTATAACTGGGTTCTCCAGCTCAAAAATATGTTCACTCTAAGTAATTCGGACCAAATGTGGCAAATGTGGAAAGATCAATCCATTCAAGTAGTCTCCAAGTCTTCCCACATCTTAAACTCTATCCGGACTTTGAATCATACCTGCATCTTAGATTACCTTTTTATATAATTTCTATTATTGCTCAACTCAGACATCTAGGCTCTATCAGGGGTTATATACGTTTTGGAGAATATAAATTTACTTATGACCCTGCTAGACTCTGCCCCATATGTAACCTTTCTGTAACAGAGGATCTTTATCATTTACTAGCTGTTTGTCCTGCCTACTCAGACTCAAGAATATCAATCTTAGGTCAGCCAGCAACCACGACAGTCAATATTCAGTATTGGTTGAGTCTTTTAAACTCTAATTGTCTACGCGAGCTGCGCAAAGTTGCATTGTACGTCCGTCAAATTCTACAAATTAGAACATTCATTCTGGAGACGTGATTGTTTTGATACTCTCAAACAAATTTCCTTTATACAATTTTTGTAATATACTTCATTCTATTCTGCTGTTCAATCTGACCGCATATGATTACTTTTTGTTTATATATGTATCTTATATTGTTACTCATTTGTATCGATCTTAGATCAAAAACAAATTATTGAATAATAAAATAATAATAAAATATTATTATACTAAGTACAAATTGAGCAATTTAATATTATATGTTCATGTCCCTGCCCCCATCTAGAAAAAAAGGCTCCGCCGCTTCTGAATCAGCCCGGGAAAAATGGTTTAAAGAAATGGTTTAGAATCAGGAAGTGGCCTAATCCTGCAAGTCAAACCGGCCCCCCGAATTTTTCTCGATATCCCACCTCACCAATTCGGGCCTGACAAACTTCCATCTTGAAAGTATTTCATTATCGCGCCAACTACAGTTCGGGTGCCAACCCATGTTTCCGTTTGTCTGCATAGTTCTGCGTTCTGTGTGACACAAAAACCCAGGGTATCAAGAAGTTGCAAACAGTTGACAATTACATTATGAAACTAATGAAAAATACCCATTGTGAAACGTTTTGATGCGATATACTAGCTCAATTTGATACTTGGGCATTTTGTGTGATTTTGTCACTAGGCATCTCAGAGGTGGGATTCCGATGCCCTCTAATCTAGTTGATCGAATCTCTCGTTCTATCGTATTAAATTAGACAGAGATATTCGATCATTTTGAAGCGATCGACTGCAACTGTCTCTTTTTATCTAACGTGTCAGAACGAGCAGGGTAATATTCGGCAATCAAGAACTCTCGATCGACTTCTCGATCATCGACAGTTACCACTCTCTTCCTGACACATAAGATAGAAATAGATAGTTGCAGTCAATCGTTTTAAAACGATCGTACATTTCCGTCTAATTTCATACGATAAAAAGAGAGATTCGATCAACTAGATTAGAGGGCATCGGAATCCCACCCCTGGTAATGACATCCTCCTAGTAACCTTTCTAAATTTGGCTATTGGCTAAGATTTCTAAAAACAATAAGGGGAGTGCGTCAGAGTCAGAGTTAAGGTTTAATTTCGCTCCCAGACCCATGTACACCAAACCCCTTATAAGCCGCAAAAAAAATCTTGCCTGGACCGTCACGACCACGAATTCTTGGTCACGACCTCACGACTTCACCACTTTTCCAAATATGTACTTTCTTCTAGTTTTAGTATTTTCTTATTTATTTATTTATTTATTTTATTCTACTACTTAAAATAATAACTACAGATAAATGTCTTAATTTTAATTATCGCCTATGTATATGTATAGCATATGAGAAAAATTCTCGTGGATTTTATTTACAAATTATAAAATTTAAATGATTCGTTTGAAGACCTGGCGGCGTATTTTTGACAAATAAGTACAAAAAACAACTACTTTAATATTGTTGTGTTTTTTGTGCATCTTGTTGTATATTATTGTATAGTTTTAATATTTTCCATTTAGAATATTTGAAACAAAATTTTAATAATGTTAAAATAAATTTACGAAACTCATTACCTAACAATATATATATATATATATATATATATAGATATACGTCACGGGTCGTGACAACCTCTTCCACCAATTCATTTTTATTCTCCGGGTACCATGTCGAAAAAAGCTCGGAAAGAATTTTTGAATTGGTATGAGGAGAAAAGTCGTGATCCGGAATATCAATTCAATTTTTTGGAAGAGCTTATTTCATATTGTAAGAACGATGTAGATATATTACGTTGTGCGTGTATCGCATTTCGTAAAATATTTCTCGGATGTGGAAATGTTTGTCCTTTTACAGAAGCACCTACTATTGCATCGGCTTGCAATCGATTCTTTAGAAAGCATTTTTTACGCGAAAATATGATTGGGATAATTCCAAGACGTGGTTATAGGTGGGGTGATACCCAATCCAGGGTTGGCGTTGAATGGTTGTTATCTATGGAACGCGCTCTTGATATTATTATCCGACACGCTGGTAGAGCTCGAGAGCATCGTCTTGAAGAAGGCCCTGTAGTAGATGGCATTTTTGAAGACGAAGCTACGAGAACTCGTCGCGTATTCGAATTTCATGGTTGTTTCTGGCATGGCTGCAAACTCTGTTATCCCATTGACAGAGATAAAAAACTTGGCCATACCGGAGAAACCATGAATGAGCGATACGAAAAGACACGTGCGCGGTTGGACAAAATAGAAAGATACGGATATGAACTCACAGAAATATGGGAATGTGAGTTCAATCGTCTCAAAGAAACGGATAGCAATCTTAGAGATTTTTTAAATAAGCATCCGTTATTGAAAACTAATAAAGTATTAAACCCTCGCGATGCATTTCACGGTGGGCGTACACGGAATACAAAATGCTTTTACGAGGTGAAAAACGGACAGATCATTGAGTACAAAGATATTTGCTCTCGGTATCCGTACATCTCGAAAGTAGAAAAATTCCCTGTAGGTCATCCAACTGTATATGCAGGGTCAGAAGATTGTAAGAAGTTTACAAGTCCAGATTTTGATCTTACGAACGTCGAGGGTTTAGTACTTTGTACTGTTTTACCTCCACAGAAGCTTTATCATCCTCTTTTGCCGGTTCGTTTACACGAGAAACTCATGTTTTCTCTCTGTCGCACATGCTGTGAAAATCTGGAACAGGGAGAGTGTTCGCATGAAAATGAGTCACAGTGTGTGCTGCATGGTACATGGGTTTCCGACGAGTTGAAAAAAGCTGTGCAATTGGGTTACAAAATTATCGATATCGCAGAAATATGGCAATATAACGTAGTACAGTATGATCCAATCACGCACAAGGGAGGTCTTTTTGTAGGATATATTAATATGTTCCTAAAGATCAAACAGGAGGCAAGTGGTTGGCCATCATACTGTATTGATGAAGCTTCAAAGCTCGAATACATTCGTCAATATGAGTTGGCGGAGGGTATTAAGCTTGATCGTGAAAAAATTAAAAAAAATCCGGGGTTGCGTTCCGCCGCGAAACTGTGTCTTAATTCCTTCTGGGGTAAGTTTGGACAACGTAATAATTTACCGCAAACTGAAATTGTACGCACGCGAGAAAAACTATTACGTCTCCTCACTAACCCTGAAATCGTGGTCAAAGATAACGTGCCTGCAAATGAAAGCATGTACAGGGTAGAAGCCGCTACCTCAGCATCGAATAAAAACGTTGTCATTGCAGCGTACACCACTGCTCAGGCACGATTAAAACTGTACGAATATTTAGAACAGTTAGATCGTCGTGTTTTATATTATGATACAGATTCGTGCATATATGTCACTCGCGGTACCCCTGATGAGTATACTCTACCAAAAGGTTCACTCTTGGGTGACATGACCGACGAGTTAGAAAAAGATTATGGAAAAGGAAGTTACATACGTTCCTTCGTTTCAGCGGGGCCAAAATTTTATGCATACATAGCTCGTGCAGCAGATGGTACCGAGTCTGCTGTATGCAAAGCTAAAGGTATTACCCTAAACTTTGATAATTCCCAGCTAATCAATTTCAACTCTGTTCGTGATCTTGTAGTCTCTGAAAATGAACCTATTCAAATTACCTCTCGCAGTATTCGAACCACTCGATTCCATCACGTAATAACACGTAATGAAAAAAAAATCTGCCGGTATCAAACATGAAAAGACGTAGGATAGAGGATTATGATTCTCTACCCTACAGATATAAATCCGTGCAAATATAAGTAAGATAGAATTTGTAGATATTTATTTATTTTGATATATTCGGCATTCACCGCCCAGAACATCGCTCTGTCTCACATGCTCTGTCTCACATGATCATTGGCCGAACAGTAGCAGTGCTTCCGTCACTGGATACTCACCCAGCATGGATGAGCTGGATGCTACAAGCAGTCATCAGCTGCTGGGTAATGAGCAGCCCACAAATGATGATGATGATGATGATGATGATGACAGGACGTATTACGAAGCAGAGGTGGATGAAAAAGAAGCAAACATAGAAAAGAGAAAACTCTCTAGTCGACAAGTAGATAGAACTCAACGACGTGGTGTTGTGCGGACACATCCGTATAATCGAGACGACCACCGAGCTATACAACAACAACAACAACAACAATTACCCTACATACCCTTACGTCCTAGTTACCACACAACACCATCCCGTTTTACCTTACCCAGAAGATTATTTTCCCGTCAAATAACTCGTCCCGCAACAATTCCCGAACCTACAGCTCACTCTTCACGTACCGAGGAACCACCCGCTCGCCGCCTTCCGCCAACGTCCGTATTACTCCAAGTGCCACCTCCTCCTCCGTATGACTCCCTTTCCCCACCTTCTCCTTCCTATGCTTCCCTTTACCCTAATGTAATTTAAATGTTTATAGAATAGTATATTACACTACACGGGCCGAAAGTTGAATTTTCGGCCCTGCGCGTCATGCTGCCCGAGGCGAAGCCGAGGGCATCATGACGCGCAGGACCGAGATTTCAACTTTCGGCCCGCGTAGTGTATACGATTTTTCTTCATAGCCGGTCGAAAGTACGTTATTAATTTTACTTTTTTTGACTTTAAATGTTGATAAGCATGTTATTGATGCCTGCCCCCGACATTTGCGGCACGAGCGAAGCGAGTGCTGCTGGTCGTGGGGGGCAGGCATCCAATACATTCGAAGAGTCAAGTTTAATAATATTTTTCTAAAATAAATTAATTCCACTTTGTTAAAGATGTCTGTATTTCACTAGTCTAAACATTATATTATATTTATTATAAAATTTACAAAATACAACATATTATAAGCTAAAAACTCTTATTGCTGGTTATTTTTATCGTTTTCATTCTCATGTGAATGATTACAATTGTAACAGACTTCTTTGGCAACGTATCTGTATTTACTATCAATTGTGCTTCTGCATCGAAATTTCTCACAACATCTTCCTCGTCTAAGGAATCATCAGATGACAACGTATTATTCATTTTTGCTGGGTTTTTGAATTAATATTCAATTAATTGACGACAAAACAGCTACTTCTAAGGTTAGAGGTAACAACAGCAATGACAGAGGTTAACAATTAGTATAATACACATGAGAAATTCTTTCCTCCCGCCGTTATAGAGGGCACGCGTGTACTTTCCACAGGGAGTAAATGTTAATGAGAAATTCTTTCCTCCCGCCCATATCTTATTAAAATAAGACATATATTTTTAATTTTCAAGATTGCGTTTGAACTTTAATTAACTCTTTCCTATTTCTCAATGATATATTCTTTCGCTTTTTAATTCTTAATCAAAGTTACGAAAGTAAAAAAATCCAAAAATCCAAAAAAGCCCAGCATTTTGGTACAGGATTAAAATAAAGCAATAGCATTTCAATTTTTTAGAGACCTAGGTCTCTAGCTAGAAGCTAGGTAAATCCTTTTATTAGGGATTACTGGTTAGTTTTTCGACATCTGCTCTTGCGGACTTTTCCAAATTTCGGTACGTGCATTCAGAATTGGCTTTATTGCTTTATTGCTTTATTGCTGGTACCTGGAAGGATAGAGTTGGGGAAAACGAACTCAGTAATTTTCCTTCGATGCCTTTTTTAGGTTCATACATTATAATTCATATATGTAATTGTATACTTAAAAATCGGAAGCCTTAAAAATTAATTAAATTCAAATTATGGTGCTTAAAAAGTCACGATTTCAAATTATTTTTTTAAAAATTGGGCAAGTAATATAATATAATTATAGGATAACTAAAGCGAGACAGATTCGAAATTAGCCTTTGAAAATATTAAGCCTTCAAAGTAAATAATCTCATATTCGAGCCAATCAAAGGTATACAAAGCGACTAGCCCGTTTATTGGTTTTCACGAACATTTGGGCTCGCTTTTTTATAAAAAATAAAATAAAATAAAAAAATAAATTCTCAGAATAAAGCAATACAAATTAACGATTTAATTCTGAAAAATTCCAAATTTTGTTATTATTAATTCGAATCTTTAATTTTGTGCTTGTACCAATTGCAAATTTTGAAAAGTTGAAAACCTGCAAAATTTAACACTTGTAAATTTAAGGCAATTAAAATGAAAAAATGCCATGATTATATATATATATATATATATATATATATACCATTAAACCATTTCCCTTTCAGGGTAGGCGTGACACTACCCGATTCGGGTAGTGTTTCTAGGTTTTTCTTGTAGTTATAAATAACTACAAGTGTGGGCTCACCACACCCACGATGTGCCAACAGCACTCATGTCAGTATTCTTGAATGGTCACCCATCCAAGTACTAACCGCGTCCAACGCTGCTTAACTTCAGTGATCTGACGAGAACTGGGTTTTTCAGCGTGGTATGGCCGTTGGCCATAATATAATTGAATAATAATATATAGTTATAATAATATATATATATATATATATATATAATATATAGTATATATATAATATATATATATAGAAATATATATAATATATATATAATATATAGTTATAATAATATAGTTGAATAATAATTAAAAACTATATGCC
>CAKNYM010051405.1:348-30804 GCA_932195095.1 Andricus curvator | reverse complement strand
AAGGGATTTCATAGATTACATGGGATTTCAAAAGATTACAAGGGATTACATAAGATGGAATGGAATTACACAATATTACAAGGATTACAAGGGATTTTATAGATTACATGGGATTTCAAAAGATTATAAGGGATTACCTGAGATAAAATTGAATTACAGAAGATTATAAAGGATTTCAAAATATTACAACGTATTACATGAGATAAAATTGAATTATAACAAGATTACAAGGATTACAAGGGATTTCATATATTACATGGGATTTCAAAATATTACAAGGTTATTACATGAGATAAAATTGATTTACACAAGATTACAAGGATTACAAGGGTATACATAGATTACATAATATAATAATACATAATATTACATAATATGGCCAACGGCCATACCACGCTGAAAAAACCCGTTCTCGTCCGATTACTGAAGTTAAGCAGCGTTGGGCGCGGTTAGTATTTGGATGGGTGACCATTTAAGAATACTGCGTGCTGTTGGCCCATCGTGGGTGTGGTGAGCCCACACTTGTAGTTATTTACTACAAGAAACTATCCACCTAGAAACACTACCCGAATCGGGTAGTGTCACGCCTACCCTGAAAGGGAAATGGCTTAATAGTATACTTACTTACTTAATTTGAGGGTTTTGAAATTTAGCAATTTCAATTTAAAAGCTTGACATTTTTTAATTTGCATTTAGACTGCTCGTAATTAAATTATACTTCAAGCTTCACTCTCAAGATTATATCAAACCTTTAGTATTTGCTCCAGCTGCCGCCAGATGGCACACCGCATTTTAGAGCTATTAAAAGAAAGTGGGGGTAGAGTCCCATCTTCGTCTCACGTTCTCTCAATCTCTGCCTCATTCTTTGTTACGTTGTCGCCGGAGGCACAGTGGTTAAGGGTGTAATCGGAAATTGACTGTACCTTGTGAAACCAGAATATTTTATTGTCTGAATAAGTGTGCAAGATGTCCAAGAGAAAGCAAGTGGATCTAGAAATTGGATATCTAGCCAAAAAACGAAAAGTGTATGCAGAAAGGGTGAATCTTCTTCGACGCACGCGAGAAGAAATGGTCGTTTCAAGCTCTGAGGAGGAGGTGCTGGATGAGGATTCAGATTTCGAAGATGACGAGGAGAACATCACACCTCTAGACAGTAAGTAATCTTAATATATAAGCTTAAAGGAAAAGGCAATGCAAAAAAAAAAAAAAAACTTTTCCATCGTTCCTCGCTCATATTGAGTTGCACACGCCTCGGCACGCGCCAGGACATGCATAATGGGAATGTGAGTGATACATGAATAGCACAGTATGGACTGTCATTTGAAATAATTTTTGCAAATAGCCAATCTCTCTGCCCCTTTCCACGCACACATGGCTTTTCTCAAACGCCCGGTACGCGCCGAGAAGAACAGGTCGGCGCACGTCGTCCAATGAGAAACAAAGCCGCAACTATGCTATTAAGCCGGAAGGGGGGGGGGGCATATACACTGATAAGTGTATACACGAATATTCGTTTTTTCAAACGAAATTAATTAGTGAAAACGTCTACTCTCTCGAGAATATATTGTTTTCTTATTTTAATGCTTTTATAAGCATAAGAATATATGACCTAGCGTCCAAAAAACCTCATTTGTTTTACAGGTGAAGGAATATCAGCAATCGTTGATAAACCTACAGAAACCGAAACCGAGGATAAATTTGGAACTGAGGACAAAGTCGAAAGTGAAAAACCGATGAGTGAATCACTAAAGCTTATCTTGGGAGAAGATCCAAACATATCTAAAGCAATAAAATTAAACATTCACTCAAACTTAATTTTAAGATTAACTTACTTCATGGAGAATGGTATGAAGAAAGAGGAAAAAGAAGCTATTATTAAGAAATACGAGGTTCCAGAAGCTTTATCACCTCCAATTCTAAATGAACAAATTCAGGCGAAGCTTAATGAAAAAGCAGTAAAAAGAGATGGTTATCGACTCGATACACAAAAATTAGCCAGTACGGCGTTGACTGCTATCGCAGCTGCGATCACTATGCTAGACAATGCTGAAGATGATGGAGTAGAACAAGAAAGCTTTCTGGAAAAATTATCTGAGGCCGAAAAACTTGTTGCAGAAATCAATTTTCAACAAACAGAAACGAGAAAAGCATTTATTGTTCCTCGCTTTACTAAAACCTTCCAAGAAGTTCTAAAAAAATGTAAGCCAGATAAGTTCTTATTTGGAAAAGATCTCTCTACCAAGATAAAAGATATAAAGAACACAGACAGACTTTTCAAGGACTTAACAACAGAAAAAAATGTTAAAATCTCACAAAAAACTTCGGGAAACCCGAAACGGCCGTTGGGAAAAAGAAACCCTGCCAACAGGAGAGCCGGTACAGGACCACAAGGACAACGAAAACCGAAGTTCTACTTCAAAAAGAACTTCACCCCAAACGAGCAGAGGGGCTCGAGATACAGTCAGGGTCAACAGTTACCGAACGCCAAGGGTCCTCAGGAGAACATTTAATAGTAAGTACAAACAAAATAGCTGGAAACTTGAAAAATCATTTTGTTGAATGGAAAAAAATCACAAACAACAATTTTATTTTGCAATGTGTCAAGGATTACAAGATTAGCTTTGTGAAAATCCCGAAACAAAAAGTTCCCAGTTATAAAATTTCTTGCTCTATAGCGAACAATAATGTAATAAAACAGGAAATTAAGTCACTAATAGATAAGGGTGCTATTAAAAAGTGTAAAAAAGTGGAAGGTCAATTTGTATGACCATTTTTTACTGTACCAAAGCCTGATGGTTCAGTAAGATTTATTAATAATTTAAAACGATTGAACAAATATGTTGCTAAAAATCACTTTAAAATGGAAGACTTGAAAACCGCTACTAGATTAATATCTCCAGGAGATTTCGTAGCTACAATAGACTTACAGGACGTCTTTTTCACAGTACCTGTCCATAAAAGCAGTCGAGAGTTTCCAACCTTTGAACTTAAAAATACATATTTTAAGTTTACTTGCTTACCTTTTGGTCTAGGCACAAGTCCTTTTATTTTTACAAAAATACTAAAACCAGTCCTAAAACATCTGAGAGCAAGAGGTCTTATGTCTGCAGCTTATCTTGACGATTTATTATGCATAGCAACAACCTTTGACGAATGTGTAAAAAAATGTCTCAGAGACTGTTTCCTTGTTACAGAATCTAGGATTCATAATTAACTTGAACAAATCAAATTTAAAACGTACACAAATATGTAAATACTTGGGTTGTGTACTTAACACAAGAGAAAGTTTACTAAGGTTGACACAGATAAAGAAAGATAACATATCACATACTCTAAATACCTTTTTAAATTTAAATTCTTGTAGAATTATAGATTTAGCTAAACTACTGGGAAAATTAGTCGCTGCATGTCCAGCTATAAAATATGGTTGGTTGTGTACCAAGGTACTAGAAAGAGAAAAAGTCAGAGCTTTAGAGCAAGCAAATAATAACTATAAAGCAATTATGAATATATCACGAGACATGAAAGAAGATCTTGTTTGGTGGACAAATAGTGTCCCAATCAGTGCTAAATCGTTCAAAGTAGAATCATATTCTAAAGTTATTTTTACAGATGCCTCGGACAGTGGTTGGGGCACTACAGATAAAGTCAAAGAATGCTTTGGTTTTTGGAATAAAGAAGAACTTTCTTTACACATAAATTATAAAGAACTTTTAGCAGTTAAATATGCTTTAACACAAATTGCCGAAAATGAAAAGGACTGTAATATTTTACTAAGAGTCGATAATACAACGGCCATTTCATATATTAATAGAATGGGCGGCTTAAGATTTAAAAATGTTGACAAGCTAGCAAGATCCATCTGGCAGTGGGCTGAAAAGAGAAATATTTTTCTAAAAGCATCGTAAATACAATCAAAAGAAAATAAAGACGCGGATAGACTACTCTGGTGGGAAAATCTTCCTGTATTTTTTCCGCGGCCTTTCTGCAATCACGTTTGCAGATAAATGCAGATAAATCTTCCTTCTTTTATCTGCAAAACTCCCCAATTTGTCTGCTAATTTGGTCTGACAGATATTTGCGTGAAAATTAGTATGTAGAGAAAAATTATTTGCAGCGAAATGCAGAGAATCTCGGCATTTCTCTGTCTATCTTCTGCAAGTTCTCTGTAAATTAGATGTAACGGAGATTTGCAGGAAAAAGTACCATGTAGAGAGAAACATTTGCAGACAAATACAGGGAAGCTCTGCTTTTTCCTACAATTTCTCTGCAAACTAGGTCTTACCGAGATTTGCACGAAAAGGACTTATAAGAAATTTATCGAGAGGAACTGCTTGCAGAAAGAAGCAGACGGAGTCTGCTTCGTTCTGTAAATTCTCTGCAAATTAGATGTAACGGAGATTTGAAGGAAAAAGTACCATGTAGAGAGAAAAATTTCTAGACAAATGCAGGGAAGCTCTGCTTTTTCCTACAATTTCTCTGCAAACTAGGCCTTACCGAGATTTGCAGGAAAAGCACTCACAAGAAATCTATCGAGAGGAACTGCTTACAGAAAGAAGCAGACAAAGTCTGCTTCGTTCTGCAAATGCTCTGCAAATTAGATGTAACGGAGATTTGCAGGAAAAAGTACCATGTAGAGAGAAACATTTGCAGACAAATGCAGGGAAGCTCTGCTTTTTCCTAAAATTTCTCTGCAAACTAGGCCTTATCGAGATTTGCAGGACAAGGACTCACAAGAAATTTATCGAAAGGAACTGCTTGCAGAAAGAAGCAGACAAAGTCTGCTTCGTTCTGCAAATTCTCTGCAAATTAGATGTAACGGAGATTTGCAGGAAAAAGTACCATGTAGAGAGAAAAATTTCCAGACAAATGCAGGGAAGCTCTGATTTTTCTACAATTTCTCTGCAAGCTAGGTCTTACCGAGATTTGCAGGAAAATTTTAATTCGCAATGGGTTAAAATGGAGCATTTAAAACTGAAACAATATTTGAACTTGTGTAATTTGAAATTTAATAAAAGAGTCTGATAATGAGTTTATTCATTTTGAATTATTTTAAAATTGAAAATAGTTGATAAAGCTTCAGTCGGACGTTTACATTTGTTTAACCACTAAATTCACCGGCGTTTTCCAGTTTTCCGGTTTCATAAAAATCTTGCTCATTTTCCGGTCCAGCGGTTTTAGGTTAAAAAATTCAAAATTCAAAAAGGTCGAAAAAATGAATTTTTCCAAAAATTGTCTTCATCATTTTGTGAACATCAAAGCAGATCAAATTATATATTTGTTCTGACAAATTTTCAATTAGAAGTCTTCATATTGTTGAAATAAACCAGCATTTGAGTAATAAAACGTGTTCGCCGATAATATGAGCTTGACCTTAACCATTCTGTGATAAATGTTAGAAAAATATCCCGGCTGAAGTAAGAAAATTAAATAAAATCGGGCCACCAAAAACTTTTGGTCCGGCACTGGTAGTTTCTCACAAGCGGTAAGAATTTTCTTGGGTAGTATATAAGGACCATTTCGACCGATACCCCCAGCGTGCGATATTCTGCGTTAGGTTAGTGCGTTGCGTGCATTATATATATATATATATATATATATATATATTTACATATTATATTATTTTTTATTTATTATTATTATTTTTTATTATATTATATTATATTTTATTATATTATTATTTTTTTTTATATTATTTTTATTACATATAATTATTTATAATTTATAATATATTATTTTAACAGCCATACCACGCTGAAAAAACCAGTTCTCGTCAGATCACTGAAGTTAAGCAGCGTTGGGCGCGGTTAGTACTTGGATGGGTGACCATTCGAGAAAACTGAGTGCTGTTGGCACATCGTGGGTGTGGTGAGCCCACACTTGTAGTTATTTACTACAAGTTATCAACCTATAAACACTACCCGAATCGGGTAGTGTCACGCCTACCCCGAAAGGGAAAATGGCTTAATGGTATACATTATATATATATTATTTTATGTGAGAAGGTGTAGGCTCCGGAAGCTACGATCATGGTTCTTTAAAATCAACCAATCCCGACGCAACTGGAACGTGTACGTCATCCGCTTCTGCTCCTTCTGTCCTAGAAGGTAAGCAAGAGCGGGAAATTTACGCGAGATAACATCGGGCAAGACTGTTCCTTGGAGTCAGGTCTCTAGCCGCGGATGATCTTACGCGGCAGACGGGACAGTTGGAGATGAAGTTTCACCTCTGGATACTTTTTTAGAGCTACCAATCTTTGTAGAATGTTATGAGGAACAGTGTTGACGGACCAGATGAAGTGATCCCAGAAGAACAGCCTTTTGCATCCGGTTCGCGATGGAATGAGCCTGACGCTGGCAAGCCTGCTCGAACAGAAGTGCTTGATATTTCGCCCGTTTTTCTTCCTCCTTTGCCGTGATATTACCATCGGCTGGTGCCGAGAATTCAATCACGTAAATGATCTTGTTCTTCAGATCTTGGAGGACAATATCAGGCTTCGTAGCACTGATACGTTGAGTGGTCGAGAATGAGAAATTCCAGTAGATCTTACACTGATCATTCTCCACAACGGACTCGAGTTCCCCCTGGGCGTATGACAAGACGGGCAATAGATCAACACAATAGAAGTGCCTCAGATGGTAATATAACACTTTTAGAGCCGCATTGTGTCTTTCTATGTACCCGTCTCGTGCATATTTTGAGCATCCACTGAGAACATGTCCAAGTGTTTCTGGCTCTTGCTTGCACGCTCGGCAGTTGGTATCGCCTACAGGTATATTCATTATGCGCTCGCGGTAAACTAAGGTGTCTATAACGCCATCTTGACAGGCAAAAAGAAATCCCTCAGTCTCCGATTTTAATCCAGCAGACTTGAGAAACATGTTGGACAGACCCATCGAGAGCTCTTCTCTACGTATAATGCCGTAGAATTTACCATGAAGGGGCTTGTCAGTATGTTCTCTTAGTAGAAGCGTATGTTCTGCTTACTGTACACGACTTTTGAGCACCAAAGGTGTTAGTGATGCTAGGCCATGTGTAGTGTCGCTGGAATCAAATGGGAGGCCAAGCTCCTCTCCGGCCCTATCTGCGGCACGATATAGAAACGCCGCAGCATTGACGACTTCATGTTGATGTACTAGTCGCATAAGAAAATCTGTGCTATTTAGAACTGAGCAGGCTGTAGCCAGAACCGTTCTGCGATGAAGACACTCTAAGCTCAGCAAGCCTCTACCCCCTTTATCTCGAGGGAGGTATATTCGAGGTACGGAAGATCTAGGATGATGACTTCGATGGATTGTCATCATCTTGCGTGTGCTTCGGTCAAGTTGCTTCAACACATCGACGTTCCATTTTACTGCACCAAACGTGTAGAGCAGTATAGGAACGGCCAGCATATTGGTCGCCTGGATCTTATTCTTTCCAGATAATTCGGAAGCCCAAATTTTTCTGAGAATTTGGCGATACTTTTTTCCAAGGGCCGTTTTTAACGCAAGCACATAATGGGTTTCCGCTTGCGGTATTCCAAGATATGTATATGATTCTCCAATACCAAGATGATGAATGGTATTTCCGCCGATGAGTTGAACATCCTGATCGTGACGCGGTGATGTAGTTTCTAATCTTCCTTGGCGTAGGTGGACGCAGGCACACTTGTCCAATCCGAAGCTCATGCCAATCGCTTTAGAGTACCTATTTACCGCCTCCACAAGGATGTTAAGGTCCTCTTTCGAGGAAGCAAAGAGTTTAAGGTCGTCCATGTATAAAAGGTGGTTGACCTTATATTCTCTTTTGTTCGGCGGGCCACATAGGTATCCAGAGCTTTTGCCTCGGAGCACAATAGATAGAGGCAAGAGGGAGATGCAGAAAAGTATCGGACTTAGAGAGTCTCTTTGGAAGACTCCCCTCTTATATGTGATATAGCTTGTAGTCACTTGTCTTTTGTCAGATGTTATGACAAATCTTGTCCACCACAAGAGCATAAGCTCTTTTATGCATCTCACTATTTTTGGATGCACCTCCATGCATTCAATGAGCTTAATAAGTAGCTCATGGTTCGTGTTATCGAATGCCTTACGGTAGTCAATCCAAGCCATGGACAGATTGCGTCGATACCTGATCGAGTCCTGGGTGATACACCTGTCTATTAACAGGTTCTCCCTACAACCTGCCAGACCTCTCTTGCATCCACGTTGTTCAACTATTGCACTCCATACCGGCTCGATAGATGTTAATATCCTCTCTTTGAGGATGCCAGTGAATAGCTTGTAGCTGGTGTTTAAACAAGCTATGGGCCTGTAGTTCTTTGGACTTGACAAATCTCCGGTCTTAGGAATCAATACCGTGCGTCCTTCCACTAGCCACTGCGGGACGGGTTGTTCTCCGTTCAAGAAAGTAGTAAATATACGAGCTAGATGTTGGTGCGTAGAAGTAAACTTCTTCCACCAAAAGTTGTTGATTTTATCTGGCCCTGGCGTTCAAAAGTTCTTTGTTCTAGCGATAACTTTCTTCACTTCTTCAGCAGTAATTAGTGGACACTCTTCCTCTGTACCTTGTAACCTTTGCCTTTGGCAAAAGTTACGAAAGAGTGATATATCTGAAGCGTCTTCATTCAGCTGATAAGTATCTCCATATACTTGTTCCCAGAAGACTTGAATCTCTTCTCGACTAGGCGGATTTTTAACGGCACTTGACGTTTTATTGAAGAGACGGGAAGGATGAGTAGAAAAGGTGGAATTTTCCTGAATCCACTTTACTCGCCGTTCAAGGCGCTGTTTCGCTGTTGAAAGAGATCTTATTTTTTGCGTCCAGTGCTGCTTGATGGTCAACAGTTTACACTTGTTCAGCGTGTGATTTGCTTCCCTCAAGTTTCGAGCAAGTGCCCTAACTTTTGGAGTGAATTTTTTATTTAATATTATGTAGCTAATCACGCACTGAATATTTGATGCATGCCGTCTCGCCGTTTCAATTTTGAATTGAAGCTGTGCAATACGCTCGCGAGTCTTACTCAGACGTACTGAAGTTTCGTTACTTCTACTGTCGCTAAGCAAGGACACCGCCTTCTCGTAAACAACACAGTTCAGATCTACATTGTCAAAGATTGTTCTCCGGTATTAATTGATCTTCTCACACACATTTTTAATACGGCACTGAAAACAGGAAAATATCCTGAATTATGGAAACAAACGAAGGTGTGCCCAGTTTTCAAAAAGGGGGATAAATCGTTCATTGAGAATTATAGACCTATTTCCATTGTTTGTAATTTCTCTAAAGTTTTCGAAATCTGTATCTCTGAAATCTTAATGTCTTACCTAAAACCAAAGTTGATATCTGAGCAACACGGCTTTGTTCCTGATAGATCTACGGTAACTAATTTAGCTACATTTTCACAATATACGGCAAATTCAATGTTTGAAGGAGACCAGCTCGACGCTATCTATCTTGATTTTTCGAAAGCTTTTGATAAGGTAAATCATAAATTACTGTTGGATAAACTGATCAATCTTGGTATACCCTTTAATTTAGTGATATTATTGGACAACTTTCTGAAAAATAGGCAACATTATGTTCAGTATGCTGGTTACTCATCCAATTGCTATCAGCCAACTTCTGGGGTTCCGCAGGGGTCTAATTTGGGTCCTATATTTTACATAATATTCTGTAATGACATAAAAACCGTAATAAACCTACCATTTTTATTATACGCAGACGACACCAAAATCTATTTCAGATTGAATAATTTAGAAGATTGTTTTCGTTTGCAAAGTTGTCTTGATATGTTTTCTAACTGGTGTTTGAAGAATAAGCTTCCTTTAAACATTTCGAAGTGTATGGTAATTACCTACTCTCGAGCATCAAATCCAATTTTGTTTGATTATATGATTAATGATTCTAAGCTGTGCAGGGTTTATTCGATACTCGATCTGGGAGTTAAGTTTAATGCTCAATTGCGTTTTAAGGAGCATATGACTGATCTTTGTAAAACTGCGAATAAAAAAATAGGCTTTCTGATCCGATCTTGTATAAGATTTAAAAAAATAGAGACAATTATTACTCTATACAATGGTATTGTGCGCGCGAAATTAAAATATGCGGCAACAATTTGGGCACCGAATTCCATCTGTTATATTGAGGCTCTTGAGAGGATTCAAAAGAAGTTTTCAAAGTATATTACTTTTAAAAAAGACGGAGTTTATCCGGACCGTGGTTTGCCTTATTTGCCATTTTGTATTCGTTTCAATATTATGTCTCTAGAGGAAAGGAGATCCCTTGCATTTTTGAAACTTCTTTATAAAATCCTGTATGGTAGCGTTGACTGCCCTTATCTCCTTAACCAAATATCTTTTCGAGTGCCTCAATATCACTCCCGTTCTCAGACACCCTTTTATATATTAAAACCTCGAACATAAACTTATTATATGTATAACTCGCCGGTGTATGGAATGTGCTTAAGAATGAACGATTTCTGTTTAAGTCACACCGAAACTTTTGATTTGTTTAATTCAACGTTCGTAAGATTTTGTACACTAGCGGAAAAATTTGTACTGAGTAGAAGATAGTGAATTGAGTTATGCTGAGTATACTGTGATCTTGAATCTATCCTATATGTATTAGCAATAGTGAACCCTGTAATTGGCATTTGCTGTTGGGATTCAATAAAATTGAAATTGAAATTGAATTGAAATTAGATGAAATTTAAAATCAAAACGACGGAAATTTAAACCAAGAAGATTAATTTTCCAAAAAATACATAAATTGAAAAAAAAATTATCCAATTTTCAACTAATAATAATATACCTTTAATCAAAAATAAAATAATTACATTTTCAGTTAAAAAAATTAATTTTAAACCAAAATAAGAAGAATTTTTAACAAAATAGTTACATTTTCAACCAAAGAGAAATTACCTTTAACTAAAATCATGAATCTTTAACAAAGTGGTTCAACGTTCAACCAAGTAGTTCAAACTTTCAACCAAAAAAATACAAAAACATACGAATTTTTAAACAAAAAAGACGAATTTTCAAAAAAGTTGTTGAATTTTCGACAAAGAAAGATAATATTGAAATTTTCAACAAAATAGTTGAATTTTTAATAAAAAATGATGAATTTTGAACAAAATTGTTAAATCTACAAAATAATACAATTTTCAACAAAAAAAAAAATCAATAAGATGCAGAAACTGCAAACAAATAGAAATGAGAATACAAGGCAAATAAATTACTGACAAGAATATTATATCATAGTGGCCGCAAAAATTCATTTTGAAAATTCCGTAATTCTTCTCTGACCAATTTTACAATGGTCGAGTATTGAGCTCCGGCAAATTTTTCCGTATTTAAAGTTTCTAGTCCGGCAAATTTTTGTGTCAATAAAGAACCTGGATAAAGTTCCGAATAGTACATACCTCCGAATGATTTTAAACTGCGTATACTCATGTATTTTGACTCGCTCATTACGAAAATGATAGTGAAAATACCCGCAAATTTAACTTCCATGGTGAAAACCATGGAAAACCTATAAAGTCATGGTTTTCTGCGTTTATCTCAGTAAATATTAAAAATTTGCAAAAAAGCTTCAAATAAAAGCTGTAGATCTTTTAAAAGCATATGTTTTATGTGAAATAGATTTTCACCCTGCGACTGATATTTTTCGAGAAAAACGACGATAAATATGAAAAATAACAGAAATACAGCACAATGTGTAGCGGTTTGACTTAGGTGGTATGGAAATCCCTGGGAGGCTGAATACGGAGAAGCGAACTAGTTACAGGGGTGCCTTCCCGCCCCCACGTGACGTCGGAAAAGGGTAAGGGTTTGAACAACATTATTTCTGTGCCTAGTCACAGGGGTGCCTTCCCGCCCCCATGTGACGTTGGAAAAGGGTAAGCGTTTGACCAACATTATTTCTGTGACTAGTCACAGGGGTGCCTTCACGCCCCCTACGAGACGTTGGAAAGGGGAAGGTATGTGACCCACATTATTTCTGTGGTCAGTCACAGGGTTGCCATCCCACCCACCACGTGACTTATTCCAAGCACAGGATATTGTGCTACGCGTCCGCTTGGACATATGAAAATGTTTAAGGCTTCTCGTCCGATCACCGAAGTTAAGCGGCGCTTAGCTCGGCCATACTCGGGTGGGGGTCGTTGTATTAGACGGGGTGTAATTTTATCAGCTTTCAAGCTGTCTTCGCTCTCGAACTGGTAATAATAATATTGTGCTACACATAAAAAAAACATGCTATGCTGGCAAGGGCAACTAATTTTTTACGTTCTCTTGTCGTTAAGCTTTACTTTTTCTTTAGAAATCAAAAAATTACAAGAACAAAAAATTGAAATACAAAAAATGCAAAAAATAAAATAAAATAGAGAAAGCAAAAAAAAACAAGAAGAAAATAAAAAAATTAAAAAAAAACATGCACTTTAAAGACCAAGCCCCAACCTTCCCGTGGTGAAGTGCGTAAGTAGGCAATACCGAAACTAATGGATTCTTGGCAAAATGTACTTGCTGAAACATTATCCCAGTTTTCTCGGAAAATAATGGATTTAGGTGATAAATCTAAACCACATAAAAGGCATATTTTTTTAAGAGCTACAACTTTTATTTGAAGCTTTTTCGCAAATTTTCAATATTTACTGAGATAAACGCCGAAAACCATGACTTTATGGGTTTTTCATGTTTTTCACCATGAAAGTCAAAATGTGCGGGTGTTGTCACTATCATTTTCGTAATCAGCGAGTCATGATACATGGGTATACGTAGTTTCAAATCAATCAGAGGCATGCACTATTCGGAACTGCACCCAAGAACTTTCTGTTCCGATAATATTTTTTGCTACTTTGGAAAAATAGTACAATATTTTACTATTTTACCATAAAATGAGGAATATTAAGTTATAAATACACAAACAGTGTCATATGATCAAGAACATTACACACTAAAGAATTGCTCACCACTTCAATATTCCTATAATAATACACTTTATCACTAATTTGCGAATTGTCTAGCAGATGGCAGCACTTCAGATTCGGATCATGATTCCTCATGATCACTCTTCTGTGACCAGTCACTAGCACGCGTATTTTTTAAAGTGAGACTTAGAAAAGGGGTTCGAGATGTGACAGATCACTCTTCTGTGACCGGTCGCTAACATTCGTATTTTTGAAAGGGAGACTTGTGAAAGAGGTTCGAGATGTGACAGATCACTCTTCTGTGACCAGTCACTAAAATGCCGTACTACAAAATTAAAATATGGTAAAAAATGCCGTATCTGTATACACTACGTTTCATTAATATTCAGTAACATTTTTAAGATGTAATATTTTAATAACGGAATAAGACAGTTATTTAAAGTGACTCTTATCGAAACTCCCTGACTTTTGCCAGATTTTTCCAAAATCCATGACTTTTTCCTGACATTCAAGTTTTCCCTGATCTACGACCACCATGTGCGATGTATTCTGAAGTATTCCGATGTATTTTTATGTATTCTGAAGTATCCTTTGAGTGTATATCCCGCGTACATGCAAACTGAGAGTGGTCCTCCCCTCGCAATTTTATTTTTTTAAAAAAGGGCTTCATACATTTTGTCAATATTTAAAAAGTTTCAAAATTATCCACAGTTTTTAATTTATCTAATTCTTGTATTATACTTTTGTAATTTTTTTGTAATGTAGATTATGGAATAACAGTTCCTAAACAATAATTTAATATATTTAAAAAAATGTTGCTTTTCATTTAAATTGAACGTACTTCAAAAGGCCGTGTCTGCGTTCACTGAAAATCGGTGAGCGTAAAACCAAATTTGCGGAGAGTCCAGGGGAGCTGGAAAAGGGCGGCTAAGTTCACCGAAATTCTGTGAGCCTAGTATCATTATTTTCGGTTAGCCTAGGCCCTAGGTGCCCTAGACGCCCTAGACTTCGATTGTTAAGAAAAAGTATTGTATAAAAATATGTTGAAAGAAAACTGCGTACCCCTTTTGTTTCATTGCATGACATTCTCCAGTTAAATTATTCTTGCAGCTATGCTCTGCAACTCCGAACACTTCACAAACAATAAAAAAAAAAAACATTTACACAAAATCTCGCAACAATTAAATTTATAAACAATCTCAAAACAACAACAGTTTATGCACACATAAACAATTGTACCTGAAATTGCTGTTTTCACGTTGGTTCATTACATTAGATGTATCCCGCACGGAACTTAGTAAAAACTAAAAGAGCTGTCAAGAAAAATATTAAATTACCCACCAGACCTTCCAGTCTATGATAGAATAGAAGCGTAGGCGTAACCGAAAAACTACGGTCGGCATGAATCCTGGACATATCATTGGCTGTCCCATTGGATCCCTTTTTATGGCTCAATAGCTGCTTAGGAGAGTTATGGGACGGCTACAGAAGGAAGACCTGGAAGGTATCCCTGGCGGACCGAACGAACGGAGCGGATACGCTACAGCGTATCCTTATAGTATCCACATCGTATCCTCTCCGTATCATGCAAGAAAAACTCATTAAAAAAGAAAGATTAACATTTCCCTTGTTGAAATTCGGATTCTACGTGAAATTTTGAGTTAAAAGGTCACAGAGTAATCGCAATAGTTTTTCTTGCAACATTAAACACTTTAAAAAAATATAATACTTATCGATGACGTGCGCTGAGGGCGACTTCAAACGCATCGTCGTTCAGTAGCAGTTAATATGCGTTATCCGTCGACGATGCGTTTCAAGTCGTCTTCAGCGCACGTCATCGATAAGTATTATATTTTTTTTAAGTTTTTAATGTTGCAAGAAAAACTCTTGCAATTACTCCGTGACCTTTTAACGCAAAATTTCACGTAGAATCCGAATTTCAACAAGTGAAATGTTCATCTTTCTTTTTAAATGAGTTTTTCTTGCACGATACGGAGAGGATACGATGTGGATACTATAAGGATACGCTGTAGCGTATCCGCTCCGTTCGTTCGGTCCGCCAGGGATGTAGGGCACTGTAATATTTTATTTGACAGCTCTTTTAGTTTTTACTGACTTCCTTGCGGGATACAACAGTTTTTGGACTTTTTGTAAGTGTTATTTTTTTTTGGCGGAATTGTTCGTCAGACGTTACGTTTTCCCATTGTGAATTAAAAATTATGAATTATACAGTTTATAACTTATAAGATATCCTCTTTCATACTGCGATGGGTAGTGGGCTACAAAGTAGATAGTGCAGTTTGAAATAGTAATCCGGTATACCAATATAGGGTCTCACCACGCACCAATTTCGCAGTGTGAAATTCTAGCATTTCCTTTTACGTACTGCGTCAAGTGCTAACTGAGAGTGTTAGACGTACAGTTTGAACTGAGGAAAAAAATGTTACTGGGCGAGATTGTAATATCTCCACTTTCAAATAGTGTTATTCGCTGAGCGAGATTTGTTTTATTTTTTACAATATTAAGTTCATTTTTATAATTAATTATTAATTAATAATTATTTTTCTAATTGAAAACTAAAAGGTGTATTGAGATTATATTAAACTCCATATCTGTCTTACTAAGGAAAAGCGTACGTGAATGGCATTGTCGTTTAGGTCGAATTTAAAATGTTCAGTTATGAGAAAATAGACCGTAATCGCGAAGTTACTTACGTAAGTTTTTCCTTAGTACGGGAGATATTAATCATTACGACAAAGAATAATAAATACACTTCAAGTGTAAAAAGCTAATAATATGATATAATTCCAAAATGAATATTTGCATTCTCTTTAAATTCGAATTAATTAAAAAGAACTGATTGAAAAGCAAATTAGTCAGTCACTATGCCTAACTATTTAACAGTAAGTGATTATTAGTCAAACTTCAGTTCAATTTCATTTTTAGGTTATGTTATTAAACTAAAAATAAAATATATTCATTATTTTGCCTAATTTTTTGTGTCTACACGGAAAAAAGTAGATAGTTAGATTCACTCTTATGTATTGTTAACTTGAAGTTGACTTGTTCGCATTGTACAAGAAACAATTCAAATAGTTTTTGATACTGAATGAGATAGTGATCTCAAAATATACAAATCCTAAAGTCAGCATTACTACTTCAAATTGTAAAAAGAAAGAATCCTAGAACAAGTAGCTTCAATAACTATTTGAAATAGTAGAGTTGAACATGTAAACTGTATGAATAACTAATTTTCATAGTAAGCCAAGAATTGTTAGTTTGACTTTTGCAAGTGAGTTCGATCTCCTTTTTCGCATTGCAATAAGCACTGCGCGAGATTGTTAGCCTTACTATTTGAAATTGTAAGTAAGTTCAGTGGCACAACTAGAAACGTGTAGGCCCCTCCGCAACATTTTTAGGCGGTCCGTTTAAAATTAAAAAAGAAGGACGACTTATAACTTGCTTATCAGTAAAACAACAGATTTTCGCTTCTCAATCTATCAAACAGACCGCCCACTGACATTTACCAAATAAAATAAATTGTCGGAAACAATTTTATAATGTTTTCTCTTTTATCATAATATTATATGAGATAATTCTTATAAATAAACATAGTGAATAACTCTACTTTATACTTCAATACTGTTTTTTTGGTTTGTACACAATTTTCAGAATTTAAAAATATTCTGAAAAATTATATATAAAAAAATACTTTTTTTTTAAATTATTTCTACTATGGAATTTTCTGCTTATGATATTTTTAATTTCTTATAACACTAAAAATGATTAGGATCGTACTTGATTAAGCCACCCAGGTTCAAATATTATATTTGGAAGAATTTTTTCTAGTAGAATAATGCATTGTTTTCGACATATCATTTTTTTGAACAATGATTAGAAAATAATTTGTAATAAAATTTTAGTTCAAATTAATTTCCAACTTCAACGTAGTAATAATTTTTTCAACCTTTCTACATTGATACTTGTAGAAATTACTACCATTTCATGAAAAAAAAATATATTTTCTCATTTTTGTCAGATTTTCAACAACAATAAAATCTACCATGCTACTGTAATATCGTGGTCTTTAATATTAATTTCTCGGAACCGAATATATTTTTTTTGTTTTAAACAGTTTTTATTCTAATTCAGCATTCCCATTTCTCATGAGACAAATTTTATTTTCGCAAAAAATTTAAATTTGAATCACTATTCAACGTTTATCTCATCTTAGAATAGTGATTTCTATTTCGCATTTGATATATTATTACGATGTTCAAACTATTTTTTATTTATATATATCAGTTACGTAAATGAATGTTGCGTTTCGAATAAAGTGAGATGATGATAAACTCAAATTAAAAATTCCAAAAATTTCATTCGAAATTCATTTTATAATATCACATATAAATTACTAATAATATATTTACTGTTTGAGTTAATACTTCTAAGAAAAATATTTTTCCCAAGCTCGTTACAAAATATTAGATATCATCAGTAAGAGATTAATTTAAAAAATGTTAAGTAAACATTTATTATTATTTCTTAGCTGGCCACGTTTTTCTCAGAGAAACCGCTTGACCGAGAGTTTGTCAGAAAAATCTAAGCGGTTCCGTAGCTCACTTGACTAACGCGTGGGCTAGATTTAGGTTTTAGGACAGGTTTTAGGTAGCTAGGTAGGGTTCGATTTCACAGCGGGGGCGATTTTTCAAAGCGTTTGAGCATGCGATCATATGTGTAAGTCTCTGTGCGTGCAATTGTGTAAGAATAATCGTAAATTAAGTGCAGTAATCATATATGTATAAAATAATTTGTTCCTTTTCAAATCGATCGACATTTTACGTCCTTTTTGTTGTCGAAAGTTTCGATCTAATCTATTTATAAATCGTTTATAGAATGCGTGCAGTGCATATATACATATACATATATGCGTTACAATGCGAAACTGTAATTTTTGCTCCTAGAAGGAACAAGGATTATTGAGCGAAAGTGTAACCTCTACTCTCGCAAGACCCGCAGTGTACATTGCGAGCTGTATCTGGCGCTCGCTACAAAGTAGGGATTACAGGGTGACATTGCTAAATTGTCACTCATCCCCATTCGATCTGGATACGGATTTACAATTTCACAGAGTAAATCTTGCACTTTGATGCAGTGAGGTTCACTAATTTCTCCCAAAGTGTAAGAATTACACTGAGGTTGCACGAAAGGCTCCGTTGCTGCGCCACAGAGTAATATTTCATCACTTTTCCGAGTATATCTTACAGCGTACTTTTTTCCGTGGATGTTTTGCGGCCACCCTAATATAATATTCTTGACAGTAATTTATTTGCCTTATATTTCTATTTGAATATTTTTTGAGTTTCTTCCTCCTGATGATGATATTTTTAGTTAAAAATTGTATTATTTGCTTGAAAATTCAACTGTTTTATTAAAAAATTGTCTTTCTGAGTGGTGAATTCAATCATTTTGGCAGAAAATGAACTCTTAGTTGGAAACTTATATTTTGGGGTTGAAAATTCAACTGAAATCTTTCTTGGTAGAAAATTCGAATATTATCTTTCAATTCGTCTTTTTGGTTTAAAAATTCATCTGTAGCCTAGGTGCGCCATGAAGTCGAGGCGGGCGGTTTTTTGGAAATTTAAGTTTAGTTAAATAAGAGCAATGTGAATCAGGGGAAAACCAGCTTTATAATTCTACGAAATATGGTTTAATGTTATTTTCTTTAAATAAAAAATACAATTTCAGTGTTTGAATAAAATCGGAAGGGGGGGGCAGCCTAGGGTCGTCGTTTTACCAAATCCGACCCTGGGTCGAATTAAACTGTTCTTGATTTAAAATAAAAATTTTTGGATTGAAATATTTACTATTACGTCATTTGTTAAAAATTGATCTATTTTCGTTCAAAATTAAAGTACTTATTCGAAGGTTAAACCATTGTGTTGAAAATACATTCTTTTTTTTTCTTAATGATGCATCATTTTAGTTGAAAATTTATCCCTTTGGTTGAAAATTCTTTTTTTGACGGAAATTAATTTTTTTTAACTGAACATTTAACTATTCCAGTTGAAGATTCTTCTTTGTCTTTGTTACTTGAAAATTCATTGAACTTTGTTTGTTGAAGGTTCACACTTCACATCTTTAGCTGAAAATTAAAAACTGTTAACTAATCTTCTTGATTTCAAATTTCCTCCTTTTTGGTCAAAAATAAACCTGTTGGGTTAAAAAATAAATTTTTCGTTGGAAATTCATATTTTCAGATTAAAAATTCAACTGTTTTACAGAAAATTAATCTTTTGGCTTGAAAGTTCAACAATTCGGAAGAACTTTTTTTCCTTTCTCGACTGAAAAATCTTTGTTTGTTAGAAATTTGTCTTTTTCCTTGCAAAAATCATCATTTTATTTGAAAATTCATCTTTTTAGTTGAAAATTTGACTATTTCGTTGAAAATTCCCGAATGAAGAAGAAATATTGGTAACTATACTACTATTTTCCAACCGAGCAAGTCACGCCTACCCCGAAAAGGAAATAGCTAGCTTTTTCATAAGGGAAATTCGTCTTTTTGATTTTAAAATTCATCTCTTTTTGTAGAAATTCCATATTTTTTTCTTAAAAATGCAATTATTATGTATATTTAATCTCTCCCTTTTACGGGTTTGAGGGTCTCCGCTCCCTGTACATATATTTACATTTCATCCTTAACCTAACTTAACCGCTGCTTATATTCTAAAGATTCGCCTTACTTAAAATAACAATAATATTAATACTATTGATTCTGAAACTTCTAAAATTGAGCGATCTTCCCGGGCTTCCGTTTTCTCTTACCATCAAATACATTTTCACCGATTTAAAAATTTAAAATTTTTGCTAGCTACTTTCCTTTAGATAGGATTACCCGTTTGGTTCTGCCCTGCTCCCTTGCTTTCTCTTACTTCTTCCAGTTTTTTCGTCCACGTCACTCCCTGTCCATTACCATCCAAAATCCATCTTACGCACTCATCCATACTCAACTGTCCATCTTCCTCTCCTGTACACCTCTCTAACACATATGACCATGACTCCTTTTCGTATCCACATACTCTGCACAGATTGTCCTCTTCATCCATCCAATATCAACAAGATCGCACTCCTTCTCCCATTCTAAACCGCACCATCCTATTCCATTTGTCTTCCTTTTTTATTTTTTGCAAATATTCTGGTTCCGTCACCCCTTTGACCATCGTATACCATCTATTGTACCTCGACTCCATAATCTTTGTCCATCTCTCTTCTCCTTGTTTTACTAATAGCTCTAACTCTATTTCCTCCCACTCCAGTACCCCTTCTTGTATATCACAAGCCCTCCTCATTTTTTTCTTTTCTTCCTCCCATATCGAATTTCCCAAATTGCCTCTCGTCTCCTTATTCCGAACTTCGTCCATGCATACTTGTGCTATTCTGCTCCCCTCTCCCCTTTTCAGCTTCTCTTCAAACTTCCAGGCTCTCTCAATTTGTCTAGTTACCATTTTTTCCCTTCCTAGTTCTTCCCTTAATATGTATCCTGGGCAACTCCAAGTAACCCCCATTACCCACCTCAGAAATCTCTTATGCATGCTTTCCACTTTCCTATATTTCTTCCATCCCCAGACCTCCACTCCATAACACAACACCGCCCAAACCAACGCATCAAACAAACAAAACCCTCATTCTCCAATCGTCATTGAACCTTCTCTTTCCTACACCCCGTACTTGGCACATTACTTTACTCGCACATTCGATTCTTTTCCTCACCTGCACCTCATTTTCCCCTCCTGCCTTAAACCAAACACCTAAGTAACAGAACTCCTCCACACTTTCCATTGTTTGTCCGTTCATCTTCCAAACGTAACCTATTTTGGTCTTTCTATTTCTGAAGCACATCACCTTGGTCTTCCCTACGTTCACCGTCAGTTATTTTGTTCCCACATATATATATACCATTAAGCCATTTCCCTTTCGGCGAGCCTCAAGGGGTAAGCGTGACACTACCCGATTCGGGTAGTGTTTCTAGGTGGATAGTTTCTTGTAGTAAATAACTACAAGTGTGGGCTCACCACACCCACCACCGCCAACAGCAACGCAGTAGTATCAGACGGTCACCCATCCAAGTACTAACCGCGCCCAACACTGCTTAACTTCAGTGATCTAACGGGAACTGGTGTTTCCAGCGTGGTATGGCCGTTGCCATTTACTCTTCGAAAATTCTGATCATCAGGTTCATCCCCTTCTCATCGTCTGCTAATAGAACTACGTCGTCCGCGTATGCTAGAGAATATAATTTGCTATTACCCAAAATCGTCCCCCCTTTCTCTTTCTCCTTTAGCTTCTCCTCTAAGTCTGCCAGCAGCATAGTAAATAGTAGCGGACTCAACGGGCACCCTTGCCTTAGACCTCTTCCTGTCCAGAAAACCTCCCCTTTTTTCCCCGCTATCTTCACCCTAATCCTGGTTTCAGTAAAAATTTCCTTCATCCTCTCCACCA
This sequence comes from Andricus curvator, assembly GCA_932195095.1. Taxonomy (NCBI): domain Eukaryota; kingdom Metazoa; phylum Arthropoda; class Insecta; order Hymenoptera; family Cynipidae; genus Andricus; species Andricus curvator. The sequence continues at coordinate 9,395 of CAKNYM010051405.1, read as the reverse complement.
ACCCTTCCTCTATTCCCCTCTCTTTCATTGCCTGTCATAGCACTTTTCTATTCACTGAGTCAAAAGCTGCTTTAAAATCTACGAACAAGGCGACTAATTTCCCTCTTGTTCTCCCTAAGTTCCTGTTAACCAAGTAGTTGATTAAGTAAATGTTATCTATTGTCCCCATCCCTTTTCTAAATCCCGTCTGATTGTGTTGGATACTTTGTTTCTCTTCTATCTGATTCTCTAACCTTTTTCTTAGAATTGCTGCGTATATTTTATAACCCACTGGCATGAGAGTGATCCCTCTATACTCTTCTGCCTTCTCACCCTACCCTTTCTTGACAAGCGGTACCCCCAGCCCTGTCATCCACTCCTCCGGCCACCCTTCTCCTTTCCAGACCTTGTTGCAGATCTTCCACATCCTTTCCCTAATCCCTTCTCCTCCATACTTTATCGCTTCGTTCTCCATACCATCCTCTCCTGTAGCCTTTTTTCTTTCCAGTCTATCTATCGCCTCATCAACTTCTTCTCTTGTTATTTCGTTCCCTTCCCCCATTTCTCCCTGGACTATCCTTCTATTTTCCCCTTTGATCCTATTTTGTTCTCCCCCTAACAGACCCTTAAAATAATCCGTCCACTCGCCCATTTCTATTTCTTCATTCACGCCCTTCCTTCTCCTCTTTCAATATTTATCACATCCCAAACCCTACCTTCTTTGATCGCTTTTTCTACTTCTTCCTTGTATTTCTCCTTTCCCTTTTGCTTTTTCTTTTCCAGCATCCTCTCATGTTCTCTTTTACTCCTGTTGTACTCCGCCTTCTCTATTTCTCCTTTCCTCCATTTTCTGACAAACTCTTTCATTCTCTCTTTACTCTCCCTGCATTCCTCGTCCCACCAGCCTCTCTTTCCCTCTTCTCTTCCTTCTTTTGTACCTACCTCATCCCTTACCTTCTCAATTGTCCCTTTCAACCTTTCAATTAACGAGTCTACTTCCTCCTCCTTTTCATACCTAACATTCTCCTTTTAAAGTTTTTGTTTAAAATCTTTTAATTTATCTACGCCCCAGACTCCCATTTTCGGGTTCCTTTCTCCCCCTCTTTCCTTTCTCCCTCTGCCGCGCTTATGGACACCAGCTTTCATTGTAGCTATTATTGGGAAGTGCTCGGACCCTATCTCATTCCCCACATTCATACTGCATATCATATTCCTCATTCTTTCTTCCGTGAGGATGTAAAAATGCAACTATTATATTTATTGTTTAGAAATAATCTTCGTATGAATACATCATCTTTGTAGGTTAAAAATGTAAATATATGGTTAAAATGTCAATTATTTTATTACAAATTTTTGGTTGAAAATGACCTTTTTTGTTGAAAATTAATCTTTTCGGGCTTAAAAGTCAACTTTTGTCTAAAAAATTCGACTTTATAGCTTAAAGATTCAACTATATGGTTGCAAAACTCTTCTTTTTAGGTTGAAAATTATACAATTTGTTTAAGAATTCAATTATATTATTTAAACCATAACTATTTTGTTAAAAACTCATCTATTTTGGTCGAAAATTTAACTGTTGTTTTAAAAAATCGTCCATGTAGATTGAAAAGTCATATTTTATCGGCACAATTTTCATTCATTGCAATTTTCTCTGAAATCGGAAGGATAATATATATTGAGTACCCTTTAAAAAAATTAATAACTTTCAAGATATTGATTTTAGAGAAAATTACAATTGATGAAAAGTGTGCACATTGACAAGAATAATACGAGTATATCGGTAAATTTGACGCAAAAAATATATTTTTTGTATTTTATATATGTATTGTTGGTCATATGTTGAGATTATTATTGTTTATAAATCATCCAAAATTAAAGTGGAAACCAAGACGAATTCAAAGAATTATATTGAAAATCACTTATCTTTATTAATTTGAGAGATATATTTTTTTAAAGCTTTAACGCCACATACGCAGCCCTAAATATACGCCTATTTGCCTACAATATACATATACAGTAATATTTTTTCATGATACAGGAAAAGATATCAAGGTGCCACGGTAATTTTTGGAAAGCTTATATTTTTAACCACCCTAATAAGTATTGTCTTTGAAATAATTCTTTCATTTCAAATGCTTCAATTTAAAGTTTTAAAATTCTTTAAGGTTGAGTGTTTAATTTTTTTCGACGTTTGTATTTGTAATGGAAATTGTTCTGTTTTAAGGGGTTGAGGCTTTTTGAATTAAGAGGACTTTGAGCATTATAATTTGTAGGACCGCAACTTTTAGTGTCTCCATCAAATAAAGTTTAAAATTCGATATTTCGTGTTTAACATTGCAATTTGGAAAATTTAAATTTAATATAAGTAAATTAAATTAAATTTCATTCAAGTATTTCGTACTTGAACTTCAAGTATGAGTAAATTAAAATAAGTCATATTGTCCAAATTTTTTAATATGACACACTTACAAATTTTATGGAGTGGAGTTACATAACTAGATCTGAAAATTTTAAGGTAGGGTCTATACGTCCGGACACAAGCCACGCCCCATTCCCTTTTCCATTTCCCCCACCCTTTGCCAAGTCCGTACGTTTAGAATCGATCGTGATATAAACATCCATATACGTACGGACTGTCCAGGTATTTAAACTCAGCCAAAATTTAATCTATAACTTTCTGTAGATTTTTCCTGCTTAGGATTTAACCCTTAAAGTTATCCCCTCTCTGTGATAATATAAAGAATGAGGGGGGTCGCTAGAGACCCCAGCAGAAATTTCTTTATTGTAACAAGGATTGTTAATATTTTTGAGCGAAAATTTTTTTGGATATACTTTTTTATATACTTTATAAGATAAAACTAGTTAATATATATATATATTTTTTTAATTTTAACATATGAAAAAAAATTAAAAACCAAAAAAAATGGAAAGAATGACTCTTCGATTAAAAAAAGGCTGGGTATAAAAGACCCCAGGGCCAATTGCCCTGCCTCTAATCCCTAGATCGAAAAAGGTTCTCTAATCCTACGGGTCAGTTGCGCCAAGTCTATACCTGTCCGAAAATTAAATAATCTGAACTTCATGTTTTGAAATGTACCTGAGAACTGGTGTAATAAATAATATGTATAACAGATCATTGGATCCTAATGAGATATGGGCGGAAAACTATAGAATATTCAGATGTAATGCTTTCAGTTTAAACCCAGGACTCTGTAAATTGAATGGAAAAATCCAGACAGTGCCGGATATATTTTTAAAATTAAATTTGACAATTTGTAGGGGTGCAGTAGATTTGCGTTAAATAATGGATCTCGAAAATGCACAATTTTTAGAAATATAGAAAAATGAAGTTATGTCATAGTAGAAATAATGGATTAATAAATATTAAAGTAATGAAAAACTGAAAATTAAACAAAATTTGTATACCCAGAACTACTTAAGGGTGACAAGTGGTTACATTGCTTAAGGTGAACTAAATTTGTCTATTTTTGCTTCCTCATAGAGGAAGCTTTGGAATGGCAACATTTTCCAACAATTTTAAATTCATTCAATTGAACCTTCCTTAAATTAATAATGCCTAATACAATGTTCTAAGCAATTGTCCGGATGTGTGTGTGTGTGTTTGTGTGTGTGTGTTTGTGTGTGGATGTCATACTTTATTTGTAGCATTTTTTTTAGCACTTAATAATATTTTAAAAATCGGTTTTTTATAGTAAAACTTTTTTCATTAACGTAATTCAAAGTTGATGCAAGTGTCACGTCCCGTGACGTATATATATGTGAATATATTTATTTATATATTTATCTATTTGCATGCTTACACTAATAAATACTCAATAAATATAGAGCGAATATTGAACGCTGTAGAGTGTAGCTATATATGTATATCAGCACGTTGTACGCTGTAGAATATAACTATATATATTGAGCACGAGAGTAAAGGTATAGAGTATAGACTATAGTAAGAACATTGTAATCCGTAGCGTACACTGTCTAGCTAGCCATAGCTAGACATAGACTATAGAGCATGAAAGCACGTGGAGGCTGGAGGACATAGCTATAGATATACTGAAAACATTGTAAGCCGTATAGTATATCTATATATACTCGTGACGTCCGCGTATACACCGACGTCCAAGCATGCAGGGACGTCGCCTTAGGCCCTATAAAAACTCGTTGGACCAGCTTGGGTCAGTCTTTAGTCTTTAGTCTTAAGTCTTAAGTCATAGCAAAGTGATAAGTTAGAAGTTATAGTTCACCTCTTCTCTATTTTTCTACGGTTTTCTCCGATTCGACTGTCCAGTGTCTAGTGTGTCAAACCGGTATCTCTCGCGTGTTAGTGTGTGTACCCTTGTGACAGTGTTGTGCACTGGAAAACCCGCATCTGGGAATTCCCATCTTTGGAATACTTCGAACCAATTTCAACCTGAATTGGACCCACTATTATCAATCATTGGAACACTTTGAATACCATTCAAGGAACTACCAAAATCTTGGATATCCAATTCATAATAAGTGCACAACCCCTTCTTCCACACCATTACACAGACCATCTAGATAACATTTGATTCTTCAATCGAATCAATAACCGGTAAGTCCTCATACCAATAATTCTAATTTCATTTATCTAATTCCTTTGGGCCATAATATATGAGTATCCTTTATTTTAAAGGTCCTGCCCAAGGATTAGAGACAAGTCTACAAGTCTTCCTTCAGCTTCTTGTGCTAAACTCTTTTAATCAATAAATTTTAATTGTAATTATTCATAATAAATTGTTGAACTCATCTATAATTTATTTATTGGCTTCTCTTTCCTCTTCCCTGTGCGAGATCTTCGATCTCAACTAAAACGAGGAACCTAATTAAAAAGGAAAGTATTTTGCGTTTTCCATGACGTAACACAAGAATATAAAAGATTCCTTGATTCGAGGAAAATCGATTGATCTATAATATTAATACACTTTATTGAAGATTACGAAAGTTATGCTCATTTATAATATTTGAATCATCTGTTTCTAACAGAAAAACTTTCTTCATCGACATAATTCAAAGTTGATGCATGAATAGAAAAAATTTTTTGATCATGAATTTTCAAATAGAATAATTCTGACAATTTTTATAAAAAAAATCATAAAGCTGGGAAAGGGATAGGCTGCGACAGAACTTTTCCCTTCCCTTTTCCAGCTCGAAAAATTATCATTTCGAATACAAAATTTGATTTGTCTGATTTGTCTTTGTATTTAAAAAATTGTTTGTATTATTTTGCAATTTTGTATTTTTTGTAAATATGTATTTTTAAATTGATCAAAATGAAGACTTTGGGTTTTCTATTGTTGAAAAAAATAACTAATGATTCCTCTATGAGGAAGCAAATACATTTGCTAGCGGGAAGCAAAGTGCTCGTGAAATGAGCACCATATAATTATAAATACAAACAAAGTGGAAACACTCGAGATCGAATTCACAGCTAGTTTAAGTAGATATTGCAAAAAATAGTGTAAATTTCAATGTTTTTCTCAAATTTCAGGTAATATCCTAATTTTAAAGCTATTTTTCACATACAAGTATATGTTTCATATATTTACAAAAATAATATGTTTACCACAAAGAATATTGAAATTTTTTCAACTTTTTTATTACAACTTTAAGTTCTTGCACTGTGATAGAAATTTTTTCTAAATATATTCTCATCAGCTGTGTAAAAGTCATATATTGTTTATATGTAATATAAAAATAGTTAGGATGCGACCAATACAAATAAATATTCTTATGTTATTATGTATCTGTATTATTTTTCCGTCTTCCTAATAAAAGTCTGTATTTCGCTCCTTAATTTAACACCTCAGTCTATCTTAAAAGAGAACCCCCATCGTTGAACATCTAATCCCGTCCCTTGAAGAGTCTTGGCGCAACTAACCTATGGCTCACGACCTACCTGAGGGGGATTGGCGCAACCAACCTCCTCCGGTTTAAATGCAAATTAAAAATATCAGACTTTCAAATTAAAATTGCTAAAATTGAAAACTCTTAAATTGAAATTTGTTTATTATTAACATATAGTTTTTAATTATTTATTATTAATGGAATTTTTAAATTTGATTGCCTTAAATTTAAAAATGTTAGATTTTGAAGGTTTTTAATTTTTCAAAAATTTGGAATTTGTACAATACAATGGCAGCATTAAATATGCTAATGAAAAATAATAAAATTGGGAATTTTTAGTATTAAATTGTTAATTTTTAGAATTTGATTCTGCGAATTAATTTTTTTATTTTGTTTTATTTGGAAAGAGAAAATTATATAATTTCGAAGACAATTTCGAATCTGTCTCGGTTCAGTTGTCCCGTAATTAGAATAAATTACTTGTCCTATTTTGAAAGATTAAATTTGAAATTGTCTCCAGAAACTTGTAAACGTAAAGGACTTAACTAAATCCCTAATAAAATTTACAAATAAGGCTTGAGCTTAAATAATATTTGTATGATTTTTACCGAGAATAACGTTGCTTTAATCAGTTTTAATCTTGTGCTTCATTGTTATGTTATTTGGAATTTGGCATTGAAAATTCTATGACAATGTACTAAAATTTCACATTCACTTTAAATCAACAATATTTTGATTTCAAGAAATTGAAGTAAAATAATTCAAATTCTTAAGATCGTTTAATTTTAAAAGTACTTTATTTTTCATTATTCTATTCAAAAATGGTTTATTTATCGATGTTTCAAAGTTAAATATTATTTCATGTCGTTTTTTAGTGGTTCGGCTTCAAAAATTGTTGAATTTCGATCTCTACTCATCAAATGAGTTTATTTTTTATTTTTCATTATTCTATTCAAAAATGGTTTATTTATCGATGTTTCAAAGTTAAATATTATTTCATGTCGTTTTTTAGTGGTTCGGCTTCAAAAATTGCGGAATTTCGATCTCTACTCATCAAATGAGTTTTTTTTTAAATTTGAGTGAAATTGAAATAAGAAAGTTTAATTTCGTACATTTACAAATTTAAAAATCTGCCCGCTTCTGGTGCCCACATTCTCAGTGAGAACGCCTACGGCCCTACGGCATTCCCGCTGGGATAATTATTTCTCGCACTCAACTTGTTTGTGCGATTATTTTATTAATTATGCACACTTCAAATGGACTTATTTAGCAAAAATATCTCCTTTACCGCAGATTTGATTTAAATCTTTACCCTTAATTTTCAACGTAATTACATGTAAAGATTAAATTTCCGATATTATTTTACATTATTCGATTTCCACGACGAGCCCTGTCAAAGAATGATTAAAGGCAAAGTTGAACTCAAAATTGAAATTTACTTTTTTTGCATAGCATTTTTAACCGATCAAACAAGAACCGTTGGTTTAGGAAGGCTGGTAGGAGCCATCCATAAAGTACGTAACACATTTTTTGCAACTCTTTTAACCGTCCCCTCCCCAATGTAAATACATAGTCGTAAAAATGGTTTGAAATTACCCTCCTCCCCTCCTGCCCACATATGTTACGTAATTTTTCCAAATATTTTCAGCCATGTTTTATTCTACAGAAAACTGACTTACTAACTACCCGAGAGACCTGAATTACCAAATAAGTAGAGGTCATTAAAATGAAAACGAAGTAAATTAAAACAATATAAAACATGCAACAAAGGAACTGTACTCTTCATTACAGGTGGATTAAAATAACTCCAAAATTTTGAGTAACGATTGCGATTCCCGTGTGGAAATGCAAATGGGGGGCTGGACGGGTACCCGACCAGTTGGCCCCACTTTAAGTCGGGGGCTAGTCGGGATAACTGACCAGTACCCGACCAGTTCGTCACGGTGAATTAGTCACACCACTAGCGCAGTACCACTATTGCTATACTCTAAAGATATAACAAAAAATCCGCCCGCTTCGCGGGCACATTCTCATAGCGCGCTTCGCGCGCGGCTCGCTTCGCTCGCAAGTTTCAGCGCGCCTAGGGCGCGCACCTGTTGGATCTCGCGCTTCGCGCTCGATTGGGTATTCATCTCGCGCTTCGCGCTCGATTATATGTTTATCTCGCGCTTCGCGCTCGATAATGTATTCACCTCGCGCTGCGCGCTCGGACACATTTGTCGTCTAGGTTTTCACACTTCGTGTCCTCGCTAGTGCACGCTTCGCGGGCTAATACTCTGTTAAAGCTTCATCGTTATGACCTGCTTTTGGTTTAATTATGTCAGTTTTACATAAAAAGATGAACTAATTTACTTAAGGTTCTATCGACCTTAAGGAACACATTCTCATCACGACACTCGCGCTTCGCGCTCGATATTTCGTTTGATCATCATGTGAACCTCGCGCTTCACGCTCGTTTCTGTTCATCGTATAATAGAAACCCAAAAGTTCGCCACGACCATATGTTATGTTCAATCTTCTTCAGATAAAAATGACTAAAGTTGTATTTGATTTAAAATGAAGAAGGTAATTCCTTTACTTTAGCGTATATTTCCGTATCTTTATAATAAATCCTACAATCAGAAAGATTTTTTTTCAACTATCTGAAAAGGGGAGAAAAAAAGTATTTAAGTCGTTTTTGGAACATATATCTTGCTTTTTCATTCATAATCAAACCGACCCCTTGACTACCATGTGATTCCCTATCTACTCCTAACCATATTTCAAAACCGCTTTTCAACACCCCATTTTCTATGTTTCTACTTTCGCATCCCTTTTTCTTTGTCTCAGGTACACATAAAATATCTAGTTTCCTAGCATGCATAGTTTCTCGTAGTTCTCTTACTTTAAGATCATTCACTCCTCTAGCATTCCAAACACCCAGTCTCCATTCATCGCCTGAAACTCAAACTTTACGTTTACCGTGTGTATGCATTTAGTCAATCAAAGTTTCAGTCCAGTCCGAGGCTACTTTATTGTTTGTATTGTTCATGTTTAGATTGTACACCCAACTACCACCTTTATGCGCGAAATTTGTTTTGCGAGTTGAAATCATGTCCAAGTCAAGTAGTGATTCACCGTATAGTGGAGAGTCCAGCTCTAACGTCAGTCCCACGAAAACTTCTGTCACGGGGGGGGGGGGGGAT